>LBNU01017595.1:88330-102728 GCA_014162995.1 Artemisia annua
GCATCGCGAAAATACTATTCCCAAGAATGAACTCCGGCCTAGTCATTTTATGTTCAACCCTTGTCTTCTTGTTCATATATGGAGATAATAAATAGGAAGACGGTTTCACCAAACGCTTTACAGGACTCGGACTTGCATCGAAAGCACGAGTAGCAATATTATGAGGATTAATGGCACCTGGAATCCCAACACCCATTGGCTCCATAGTACCTTCAGCGACACACTTTTGCTGAATAAAATAAAAAAATTTAATTAAAAAGAAATAAATTTAAGGAAAAAATAAGTAAAGAATTATTATGCAAGAATATTACATAATAGAACTCTGCAGCTGCACAATTAAACCACTCTTCAATCAAATCTAAATGGTTTTCGATCCATTGCGTTAAAGAGAAAGGTTCATCAACTTTTGTTTCAGGAACTGCATCACCTCGCTCCTTGGCATCTTTATCTTTCTTATCATCCCCATTACCATCATCACTTCCTTCATGATCAACCACTTTTGAAGGGTAAAGAGTTTATTGTGAATCCCATGGGATTGACAGTGAATCCCATGGGATTGACAGTTAATCCCATGGGATTGTGTATGAATCCCATAGGAACCTAAAATGACCACACTGAAAGAAGTATCAGAAGAACATAAAACAAAGAAAAACAAACCTCTTTGTAAGAACTATCAGAAGAACCACCAGCAACAAAATCTTCCGTCTCTGGCAGCTCAGATTCGTCATAAAGCTCTGACATACCAATATATTCTTCTTTGAGTTCCATGTCTTGCCTCTGTGCCATTAAGAATGACGACCACTGTTTTATTGTCGGACGTGTCCGGGGAACAGGAAGCTTCTTGTAATTTGTTGAATCTAAATACAAGAGCTGAAAAAAAAAAAGAATAAAAAAGTGTAAGAAAGTTGCAACAAATATGTCACAGAAACATGAAAGCAATTTAAGACTTAATATAATATAAAACTTACAGCAGGCAAGGTATATGGACCAGCGTATTTGTTTTGAACAATTGTCGGTTTTTTACTATTCTTAAGAAAACAGAAGTGGAGGAAGAGGTGCCAAATCCTTCAATAGAAACGGGATATGTGATTGGCGAACATTATGCTATTTCTAAACCTAACGAAAAAACAGTTAACAATCCAACAAAGGTAGGCAACAAAGGGAATATTACAGAAAAGGAACGCAATAAAAGGCGAAAGAGTGAGAAAGAAAAAGCACTTGGAGTTAAAAAGAAACAAAAGAAGAAATGTGGCTTTTGTGGAGTGAAGACCAACTTGCACACAAAAACAACTTGTCCAGATAACCCAAATGCAATGCGAAAGTCAAAACCAATAGTTTCTTGAACAAACTTGATTATTTTTTCTTCTTTACTTGATTATTTAGATGATTTGCAAAGAAAATTCTGGTTTTGTTAGTTATTTTTTTTCTTTACTTGAATATTTAGATGATTTGCAAAGAAAATTCTTGTTTACTTTGAATATGTCTAGTTTCTTACTTATATTCTGTATGATTCCCATGGGATTAGGGACATAATACCATGGGATTAGAAAATGAAACCCATGGGATTATTTCCCTAATCCCATGGATTCATTGAAATTCGTTTAAAATAACTTCAACCATTCACAAGAAAATAAGTATATTCTGGTTTTATGTTAGTTATTTTTTCTTCTTTACTTGATTATTTAGATGATTTGCAAAGAAAATTCTGGTTTTGTTGGTTATTTTTCTTCTTTATTTGAATACTCATAAGCCCATGGGATTAGACATAATCCCATGGGATTAGCAAATGAATCCCATGGGATTAGCAAATGAATCCCATGGGATTATTTCCCTAATCCCATGGGATTTATTGAAATTTGTTTAAAATAACTTCAACCATTCACAAGGAAATCTATATAAAATATCATAAAAATCTGATAATATCATAAAAGAAAATCTATGTAAACCAATTACTTCAACAGTTATTGTTCTACCATTCACAAAATGTTAGCTATTTTCCAAACATTAACAAAAGACGAACTTCTAGAATTTGCGGTCACGTGCATCCCTATTCCTAACTGCTGAAAGAATTATAGACAGCTTTTCACCAGGAGGAAGTTTATCAAACTCCAATGCTAATTCATACACCCTACCCGCATGAACATTAACCTTGTGTAACAATATCTTGGTGGCAAACTTGAATCTCAATACCCTCAATTGGTCAGACTGCTCTTTAGACGCGGCAACCAAACCACAATCCCATTTTCCAGGAGCTTCACCAGTGTAATTATCCATATGTAACATAGTGAAAACACCACAATCTATGAAGTTGTTCTTGGTCTTCCACTTGAGGCTTGCGATTCTTGGCTTGACTTTATGAATGCTAGCATGTTTGTTGTGACCATACAACTTCAGATGACGGGCAAACAATGTTTTCTACAAAATTATTAAAAAAAAAGAGAGAGAGAGAGAGAGAGCAAAAATAACTATCCCATGGGATTCATCATAAAAGTAACATGTGTGATATGTGTCAATCCCATGGGATTGACACAATAGCAACACTATCCTTTTTTGGCAAGAAAGGATATGTGAATCACTTTACAACAGAAAAGTAAGTACTTACAAGAAGTTTACATGTATCTTCATACTTTTCCTCGTACTTTGCTCCACAATCGCTGTTATCCAGTATTTTCATTGTTGTCATCTTTTTAGTAAGGCTGAAGACAACGACATAGAAATGGCCCGCTTTGCGAATAGGAAAAAAAGCCTGTTTAAACAAAACCAAAAAACATAATAGAAATGACAAAAGTAAAAACAAAAATAAAAATTAAAAACAAAAAAATTTAATTTTACCAATTCAACGCCATTGAGAGCCAAGCCACCAACATCATCTTTAAACTGAGCCGAAATTTCTTTTTCAAAATCTTCAAATTTTTCATCCTCAGACTCCAATATTCCATCAAACATAGTTATCGTCTGTATATGCGATTTTTCAATATGATGTTATGATATGAATTGCTTTGGGGGTGTTTGGTAAGTCAGNAAACAAAACCAAAAAACATAATAGAAATGACAAAAGTAAAAACAAAAATAAAAATTAAAAACAAAAAAATTTAATTTTACCAATTCAACGCCATTGAGAGCCAAGCCACCAACATCATCTTTAAACTGAGCCGAAATTTCTTTTTCAAAATCTTCAAATTTTTCATCCTCAGACTCCAATATTCCATCAAACATAGTTATCGTCTGTATATGCGATTTTTCAATATGATGTTATGATATGAATTGCTTTGGGGGTGTTTGGTAAGTCAGATAAGCAGTTTATTTAAGACAGTTTACTAAGCAAATCAAAAAATAATTACTTACAATACATCCAGTTGGGAAAAGTGTCGCAATGGACAACCAGCTTCTCTAGAACTATTTTCATGATTCAGAATTGCACCTAAACAATCAATTACATTAGCATCAACCTCCAAACCGGGTGCTAATGTCTCCATATTCAAACGCACTGAATATAGCTCCCCAGAACGTGTTTCGAAAACTCGTTCACTATATGAGAAAAAAATCATTTAAGAATCATATCATATAATTAACTGTGAATCCAATGGGATTGTATGTGAATCCCATGGGATTCACTGTGAATCCAATGGGATTGTATGTGAATCCCATGGGATCCACTGTCAATCCCTCACATTGAATCAGATAACATACTATGAAACTTATATAAAAAACACATATAAACTTACAGATTTTCGCCTTGCATCGCGAAAATACTATTCCCAAGAATGAACTCCGGCCTAGTCATTTTAAGTTCAACCCTTGTCTTCTTGTTCATATATGGAGATAATAAATAGGAAGACGGTTTCACCAAACGCTTTTCAGGACTCGGACTTACATTGGAAGCACGAGTAGCCATATTTTGAGGAGTAATGGCACCTGGATTCCCAACACCCATTGGCTCCATAGTACCTTCAGCGACCGACTTTTCCTGAATAAAATGTGATTAACTGTGAATCCCATGGGATTAACTGTGAATCCCATGGGATTGTGTATGAATCCCATAGGAACCTAAACATGACCACACTGAAAGAAGTATCAGAAGAACATAAAACAAAGAATTAAACGAACCTCTTTGTAAGAACTATCAGAAGAACCACCAGCAACAAAACCTTCCGTCTCTGGCAGCTCGGATTCGTCATAAAGCTCTGACATACCAAAATATTCTTCTTTGAGTTCCATGTCCTGCCTCTGTGCCATTAAGAGTGACGACCACTGTTTTATTGCCGGACGTGTCCGGGGAACAGGAAGCTTCTTGTAATTTGTTGAATCTAAATACAAGAGCTGAAAACAAAAAACAAAGAACAAAAAAGTGTAAGAAAGTTGCAACAAATATGTCACAGAAACATGAAAACAATTTAAGACTTAATATAATATAAAACTTACAGCAAGCAAGGTATATGGACCAGTGTATTTGTTTTGAACAGTTGTCGGTTTTTTACTATTCTTAAGACAGTGAAAAATGTACTCACACCAATCAATACCAGAAATATCAGCATATTCCCGAACCCGCCTCACAACATCCAAGTTAATTTCCCCCAGCAAGCTAGAACACATACCCATTGTGTTCGTAAAAAGAGTCAGAAAGTTAATTTTAAAAAGGAAGTCAACTTCCTTGGACTCGGTCAATTTCAAAGCAATATCATTCACTCTAACTTGCTTAAACTTCTTTGGTTCAAACTGACTTTTCCAAACTTCCTCAAACTTATCTTCAACGGGCCTGGTCTCTAAAGATAACAAAGAGACACCTCCAATTGGAATACCCAACAAATCATGAACTTTGGAAACCGTGGCCTCGATTGACTTTTCATTTTCCAACATCAAACGGCAACTCTTTTCATCAAAATTTTCAACCACGTACCTACCTAACCTTGAAGGTATGTAGTCTATATCAAACTTGTAAAATGCACTAAAACCAATCTCCGCCAGAAACTTATCAACCCTAACACTTTGACGCCATGGATGGCAGTATGAAGGGTTGTAGGTGCTGTCCTAGCTTGAAGAATTGGCAATTTTAAAAGATACTCTTGATGTCGTATTTCATCAGGAGTCAACACTTTTTCTTTCTTCTTCCCTTTATTCTTGGACATCAGTTCATTCTCCTCGTATTCTTCTTTAACATATTCTTTAACAGTAGGATTCTTCAACATATTCTTCAAAAGCTGCTTCATAACATCGTCAGGTATAACATCTTCAGGAGAATCGTCCTTCTTTATCTTCAACGGACCCTTCCCCTTCATTTTCTTCTTCCCTTTATCATCAGGTGTAATATCTTCATCTTTATCAGAACCGGAAGAATCGCTCCTCTTTCTCTTTAAAACAACATTACTCTTCGATACCTTCTTCTTTTCATCAGCATCTACATAAAAAAAAAAAAAAAAAAAAAAAAAAAAAAAAAAAAAAAAAAAAAAAAAAAAAAAAAAAAAAACTTGATAACAAAGAGATTCATTATTAATCCCATGGGATTGACTGTCAATCACTTTGGCAGGTCACTCTCTTAGGCATATTCAAATGGCCAAGTTACCTACTTCTAGATGATTTCTAGGTGACTCAATAAGCTAATTGGACAAAATAAAGGACAGATATAGGAAGCTTATACTACAAACAACACTAAAAACATAAAAGCCCTAATTCTAACACTTGATTGCTCACCTAAAGAAGCAGGACAAACTTACGATAAGCTAAAAGCTACAACAAATAAGCTAATTTAAAGAAGATGCAAGAAAATTAAAAGACAGATCTATACCTTTTTGAACCTTGAGCTTTGGTTTCTTTGTACTCTTATCTACTTTTGATAATCCCAATTTCCGTTTCGGTTGAGTATCTTCCTGAACCGGCTTCTCCAATCTCAAAATAGGAGCTTCCGATGACTTCGTAGTGGTCTTAAACTTCAACTTAAGCATCTTATCCTTATGCTTTGTAATATCACTCGCCTTCTCCTTCTCAATAAGAACATCAGCACCCTTGTCCTTTGCCTTATCCTTAATAATAGCCGACCTCTTACCCCTTGATTTATAGGTAACAACCTTCTCACTCTCCTTCTCCTTCTCACTCTCCTTATACTGAACAACACTAGACAACTTTTCCTTCTCCGTCTCCTTCTCNTCCCATGGGATTGAAAGTGAATCCCATGGGATTGACAGTGAATCCCATGGGATTGACAGTGAATCCTATGGGATTGACTGTCAATCACTTTGGCAGGTCACTCTCTTAGGCTGATTCAAATGGCCAAGTTACCTACTTCTAGCTGATTTCTAGGTGACTCAATAAGCTAATTGGACAAAATAAAGGACAGATATAGGAAGCTTATACTACAAACAACACTAAAAACATAAAAGCCCTAATTCTAACACTTGATTGCTCAGCTAAAGAAGCTGAACAAACTTAAGATAAGCTAAAAGCTACAACAAATAAGCTAATTTAAAGAAGATGCAAGAAAATTAAAAGACATATCTATACCTTTTTTAACCTTGAGCTTTGGTTTCTTTATACTTTTATCTACATTTGATAATCCCAATTTCCGTTTCGGTTGAGTATCTTCCTGAACCGGCTTCTCCAATCTCAAAATAGGAGCTTCCGATGACTTCGTAGTGGTCTTAAACTTCAACTTAAACTTCTTATCCTTATGCTTTGTAATATCACTCGCCTTCTCCTTCTCACTAAGAACATCAGCACCCTTGTCCTTTGCCTTATCCTTAATAATAGCCGACCTCTTACCCCTTGATTTATAGGTAACAACCTTCTCACTCTCCTTCTCCTTCTCACTCTCCTTATACTGAACAACACTAGACAACTTTTCCTTCTCCGTCTCCGTCTCCTTCTCACTCTCCATATCTTTACAAACAACAACAGAAACCTTATCATGAACAACACTCGACAACTTATTCTCCATCTCCGTCTCCTTCTCCTTCTCATTAACCTTACCACCATCAACACTCCGCACATTCTCATTAACCAAATCAGAAACAACAGCAGAAATAATACAAGAATCATCTGGCACCTTCTCCATCTCCTGAACAACACTCGCCTTTTCCTGAACACTCGCCTTTTCCTGAACAACACTCGCCTTTTCCTGAACAACACTCGCCTTTTTCGCTAGTTTCTTCGCCTTAGTATCATAAGGATTGAAACGAGCCAACGGCGTTGGATTCAAAATTTTACCTATATCAATTTTAACTGCTAAAAGAATTATAGACAGCTTTTCACCAGGAGGAAGTTTATCAAACTCCAATGCTAATTCATACATCCTACCCGCATGAACATTAACCTTGTGTAACAATATCTTGGTGGCAAACTTGAATCTCAATACCCTCAATTGGTCAGACTGCTCTTTAGACTCGGCAACCAAACCACAATCCCATTTTCCAGGAGCTTCACCAGTGTAATTATCCATATGTAACATAGTGAAAACACCACAATCTATAAAGTTGTTCTTGGTCTTCCACTTGAGGCTTGCGATTCTTGGCTTGACTTTACGAATGCTAGCATGTTTGTTGTGACTTGTGACCATACAACTTCAGATGACGGGCAAACAACGTTTTCTACAAAATTATTAAAAAAAACAAAGAGAGAGCATAAATAACTATCCCATGGGATTCATCATAAAAGTAACATGTGTGATATGTGTCAATCCCATGGGATTCAGAATGAATCCCATGGGATTCAGAATCAATCCCATGGGATTCAGAATCAATCCCATGGGATTCAGAAATCCCATGGGATTGACACAATAGAACACTATCCTTTTTTGGCAAGAAAGGATCTGTGAATCACTTTACAACAGAAAAGTAAGTACTTACAAGAAGTTCACATGTATCTTCATACTTTTCCTCGTACTTTGCTCCACAATCGCTGTTATCCTGTATCGCCATTGTTGTCATCTTTTTAGTAAGGCTGAAGACAACGACATAGAAATGGCCCGCTTTGCGAATAGGAAAAAAAGGCCTGTTTAAACAAAACCAAAAAACATAATAGAAATGACAAAAGTAAAAACAAAAATTAAAATTAAAAACAAAAAAATTTAATTTTACCAATTCAACGCCATTGAGAGCCAAGCCACCAACATCATCTTTAAACTGAGCCGAAATTTCTTTTTCAAATTCTTCAAATTTTTCATCCTCAGACTCCAATGTTCCATCAAACATAGTTATCGTCTGTATATGCGATCTTTCAATATGATGTTACGATATGAATTGCTTTGGGGGTGTTTGGTAAGTCAGATAAGCAGTTTATTTAAAACAGTTTATTAAGAAAATCAAAAAATAATTACTTACAATACATCCAATTGGGAAAAAGTGTTGCAATGGACAACCAGCTTCTCTAGAACTATTTTCATGATTCAGAATTGCACCTAAACAATCAATTACATTAGCATCAACCTCCAAACCGGGTGCCAATGTCTCCATATTCAAACGCACTGAATATAGCTCCCCAGAACGTGTTTCGAAAACTCGTTCACTATATGAGAAAAAAATCATTTAAGAATCATATCATATAATTAACTGTGAATCCAATGGGATTGTATGTGAATCCCATGGGATTCACTGTGAATCCAATGGGAGTGACAATGAATCCATGGGATTGACAGTGAATCCCATGGGATTGACAGTGAATCCCATCCCTCACATTGAATCAGATAACATACTATGAAACTTGTATAAAAAACACATATAAACTTACAGCTTTTCGCCTCGCATCGCAAAAATACTATTCCCAAGAATGAACTCCGGCCTAGTCATTTTAAGTTCAACCCTTGTCTTCTTGTTCATATATGGAGATAATAAATAGGAAGACGGTTTCACCAAACGCTTTACAGGACTCGGACTTGCATCGAAAGCACGAGTAGCAATATTATGAGGATTAATGGCACCTGGAATCCCAACACCCATTGGCTCCATAGTACCTTCAGCGACACACTTTTGTTGAATAAAATAAAAAAAAAATTAATTAAAAAGAAATAAATTTAAGGAAAAAATAAGTAAAGAATTATTATGCATGAATATTACATAATAGAACTCTGCAGCTGCACAATTAAACCACTCTTCAATCAAATCTAAATGGTTTTCGATCTATTGCGTTAAAGAGAAAGGTTCATCAACTTTTGTTTCGGGAACTGCATCACCTCGCTCCTCGGCATCTTTATCTTTCTTATCATCCCCATTACCATCATCACTTCCTTCATGATCAACCACTGTTGAAGGTTAAAGAGTTTTCAAATTATTATGAATCCCATGGGATTCACAGTGAATCCCATGGGATTGACAGTGAATCCCATGGGATTGACAGTGAATCCCATGGGATTGACAGTGTATCCCATGGTTTTCACAGATGAATCCCATGGGATTCACAGTTAATCCCAAGTTAAAGGTTATTACATAAAGAAATTATCATACATAAATTAAAGGTTCCAAGTTCAAACCAAATTTAACAAAAGTTAACAAGCTTATTACATAAATTCACGGTTTCAATTACAACCGGGAACTACAACAGGCTATCGGAATTAGGGATCCGTACCAGATAGGCGTTTATCATTCACATTATCATCATCTCCATTATCATCATCTCCATCAAGATCTTCACCATTTAATGTGACTGGATGCTTGAAAATTTGAACATAGTTTTTATATAGTTCAATGAGCTTTAAATCACCAGGGAATTCTAAACCGGCTGTTGCCAAAAGTTCTTCAAAACAAGTTCTTTCATTGGAAATAACAGCCAACTTTTCCTCAAGATTGTTAAGCAATTCTTGGAGAAAAAACAAATAGGAATGTTCATAAAAAGATAAGCATATTGAATCCCATGGGATTCACTATGAATCCCATGGGATTCACAGTTAATCCCATGGGATTCACAGTTAATCCCATGGGATTGTGTATGAATCCCATAGGAACCTAAACATGACCACACTGAAAGAAGTATCAGAAGAACATAAAACAAAGAATTAAACAAACCTCTTTGTAAGAACTATCAGAAGAACCACCGGCAACAAAACCTTCCGTCTTTGGCAGCTCGGATTCGTCATAAAGCTCTGACATACCAATATATTCTTCTTTGAGTTCCATGTCCTGCCTCTGTGCCATTAAGAATGACGACCACTGTTTTATTGTCGGACGTGTCCGGGGAACAGGAAGCTTCTTGTAATTTGTTGAATCTAAATACAAGAGCTGAAAAAAAAAAACAATGAACAAAAAAGTGTAAGAAAGTTGCAACAAATATGTCACAGAAACATGAAAACAATTTAAGACTTAATATAATATAAAACTTACAGCAAGCAAGGTATATGGACCAGTGTATTTGTTTTGAACAGTTGTCGGTTTTTTACTATTCTTAAGACAGTGAAAAATTATTCACACCAATCAATACCAAAAATATCAGTATATTCCCGAACCCGCCTCACAACATCCAAGTTAATTTCCCCCACCAAGCTAGAACACATACCCATTGTGTTCGTAAAAAGAGTCAAAAAGTTAATTTTAAAAAAGAAGTCAACTTCTTTGGACTCGGTCAATTTCAAAGCAATATCATTCACTCTAACTTGCTTAAACTTCTTTGGTTCAAACTGACTTTTCCAAACATCCTCAAACTTATCTTCAACGGGCCTGGTCTCTAAAGATAACAAAGAGACACCTCCAATTGGAATACCCAACAAATCATGAACTTTGGAAACCGTGGCCTCGATTGACTTTTCATTTTCCAACATCAAACGGCAACTCTTTTCATCAAAATTTTCAACCACGTACCTACCTAAACTTGAAGGTATGTAGTGTATATCAAACTTGTAAAATGCACTAAAACCAATCTCCGCCAGAAACTTATCAACCCTAACATTTTTGATACCATGGATGGCAGTATGAAGGGTTGTAGGTGCTGTCCTAGCTTGAAGAATTGGCAATTTTAAAAGATACTCTTGATGTCGTATTTCATCAGGAGTCAACACTTTTTCTTTCTTCTTCCCTTTATTCTTGGACATCAGTTCATTCTCCTCGTATTCTTCTTTAACATATTCTTTAACAGTAGGATTCTTCAACATATTCTTCAAAAGATGCTTCATAACATCGTCAGGTATAACATCTTCAGGAGAATCATCCTTCTTTATCTTCAACGGACCCTTCCCCTTCATTTTCTTCTTCCCGTTATCATCAGGTGTAATATCTTCGTCTTTATCAGAACCGGAAGAATCACCCCTCTTTCTCTTTAAAACAACATTACTCTTCGATACCTTCTTCTTTTCATCAGCATCTACATAAAAAAAACACAATATAAACAATTTGATAACAAAAGATTCATTATTAATCCCATGGGATTGACAGTGAATCCCATGGGATTCACAGTGAATCCCATGGGATTGACTGTCAATCACTTTGGCAGGTCACTCTCTTAGGCAGATTCAAATGGCCAGGTTACCTACTTCTAGCTGATTTCTAGGTGACTCAATAAGCTAATTGGACAAAATAAAGGACAGATATAGGAAGCTTATACTACAAACAACACTAAAAACATAAAAGCCCTAATTCTAACACTTGATTGCTCAGCTAAAGAAGCAGGACAAACTTAAGATAAGCTAAAAGCTACAACAAATAAGCTAATTTAAAGAAGATGCAAGAAAATTAAAAGACAGATCTATTCCTTTTTGAACCTTGAGCTTTGGTTTCTTTATACTCTTATCTACTTTTGATAATCCCAATTTCCATTTCGGTTGAGTATCTTCCTGAACCGGCTTCTCCAATCTCAAAATAGGAGCTTCTGATGACTTCGTAGTGGTCTTAAACTTCAACTTAAGCTTCTTATCCTTATGCTTTGGAATATCACTCGCCTTCTCCTTCTCAATAAGAACATCAGCACCCTTGTCCTTTGCCTTATCCTAATAATAGCCGACCACTTACCCCTTGATTTATAGGTAACAACCTTCTCACTCTCCTTCTCCTTCTCACTCTCCTTATACTGAACAACACTAGACAACTTTTCCTTCTCCTTCTCACTCTCCATATCTTTACAAACAACAACAGAAACCTTATCATGAACAACACTCGACAACTTATTATCCATCTCCGTCTCCTTCTCCTTCTCATTAACCTTACCACTATCAACACTCGGCACATTCTCATTAATCAAATCAGAAAAAACAGCAGAAATAATACTACAAGAATCATCTGGCACCTTCTCCATCTCCTGAACAACACTCGCCTTTTCCTGAACACTCGCCTTTTCCTGAACAACACTCGCCTTTTTCGCTTGTTTCTTCGCCTTAATATCATAAGGATTGAAACGAGCCAACGGCGTTGGATTCAAAATTTTACCTATATCAATTTTAAGATGAAAAGAATAATATTAGTTTTGAGACAAATTACGTAAAATTACGCAACTATCAATCTGATTCCTAAAAGCTAATACAAACACCCATTCTATGTGAATCCTATGGGATTCAGTGTGAATCCCATAGGATAATTCTTACACTCACTGACAATCCCATAGGATTATTCTTACACTCACTGACATAAAAAAAATAAGCAAAAACTATAAAAATAAGCAAAAATAAGCAAAAACCATCACAAAAAATAACCTAATCCTAAAAGCTAATCTACAGGGCGAAATAACCTAATCCAAACAGTCAATGATCACAAAAAAAGCTAATACAGTCAAAAAAAATAAGATAATATATTCACAAAATAATCTAATCGATCACAAAATGACTAATCTAACAAAATGAAACAAACACCAGAATCGACATTTGGAAGCTTATTTTGATCGGATTCATCCAACGAACCTTCTTTAGATAGACCTACTTCGTGTCGTAGGTCCATTTTAATGGAATGACGGTGGTTTGATGGTGGTTGACGGTGGTTTAGGGTGGTTAGGGTTACGAATTAGGGATATGAGAATTGGGAGAGAGAAGTAACCGTTGTGTGTGTGTGTGTGTGTGTGTGAAATGGGGGGGGGGGGGTATCGGGGTATTAGAATTAGTATTAGATATTGACTAAAATGCCCCTCAGACTATTTTAATTTTAAAAGGATAATTAATCTACATCATTGGATGGGAGGAGGATGGATGGTTGAGATCGTTTGGTTTGTTCTTTAGCTAAATGGTGTTTCATATAGAACTTTTCTCTTTCTCTTTGGCATATATATATATATATATAACATAGCTAATCATGAAGCCCTAGAATATTATATGAGGCCGTATTATTGGTGTGGACATTTTATTCCTTTGTGGCTCTAATTTTATTTCTTTTTTCATATAATAAACAGAAAATAGGTTGACTCTAATTTTTTTCTTTCTTTCTCCTTGTATATTGTGTGACGATTGTCATTCTTTATCACCAAGGACAGCTTGCTAATTTTATATTTATTTTTTTCAGCTTCTACACATAAGAACATTGTATGTTGTAGATCGATAGGGATCATTTTTAAGTATAATTGCTCCAGTCCGTACGTATGCCTGATTCTTAACGACATGAAATTTTGTTAAACAAGATGCATCATTATTGCCCGGTCTTGTTAATAAGCCATAAGGCAAGTATAATAAACTTTGATGATGTTCTCATGATAACAGCCTTAATGAGAATGTCTTTCTTATACGAGTTGTGGATATGAAACATTAATCCTAGCTAGTGGTCGTTCCTGACTCGTTGTGTAATGTTTCATTAACAAGTCCTTAGTGACAGCTGGCAGTATGTACTCTCTAACTTATAACTCAAACCATGAGTAATCTGGAAAAAGAATGAGACCATCGTGGATACCTCCTAAATAACTTAACACTGTCTCAATTAAAACGAGTCGGCTTTTGGTTTTAAAAAATAAGAATGATGTAGCTTTCAAATTTGAAATAGACATGGACTTTCATAGTATTTCTCATTCCAAAATATTCCACAATCATGACATTTGATTAACTTTTCTGATCATTTCTTAGTGTACTGTTACAAGACTTTTTGTCATCGATCGAAAAGTATAGAAAATATTTCATACTTTTCAACGGGGGGGAGCATAAATTCTGTAGGTGGCCAGTTCAACTCTTATTAATCTAATCAAAGATCACATATTAAAAGAACATTTGAAAACAACTGCTGATTATTAAAAGGGGTACGTACCTACTTATGCACAACAGTTTCCTAGTAACTTTGCAAATCATATACTTCGAGGTAAAGTTAAGTAGGATTCACTTATAAACAACTTGTTAGATAGTGCTTATCTTCACATATAAGTCACAAAAAATGCCTAAACGTACATTTATACCCGTTCTACTACTTTTCTCATATCTAGTATGCCTAAAGTTTGTAATCTCAGATGTGGCAAAGTGTTCTCAGTCGGAACTAGACGCCTTAATCAGCTTCAAGGAAGGCCTTATCGATCCTGAAAACCGCCTCTC
>LBNU01017595.1:102845-114864 GCA_014162995.1 Artemisia annua
TGTAATGTTACTACAAGTGGAAGTCCAAGGGCTAGTAGTGTAAAGTATGGAGATGAATCTAGAGACCCTTGGACTCCCCTATAAATACAATGTGTAAGCCTTCCTTAAGGCTTGTTGGTTCTCATTAATACATTATCATTTTCATCATATCATTAGTAGAGTTCCTTCCATATTATTCTATCTTCTTCTTCTCTATTCTAGTTCTTGTATCATTGGTTGTTTATGCTATAACATGGTGACCTAACAAAGGGAATATTACAGAAAAGGAACACAATAAAAGGCGAAAGAGTGAGAAAGAAAAAGCACTTGGAGTTAAAAAGAAACAAAAGAAGAAATGTGGCTTTTGTGGAGTGAAGACCAACTTGCACACAAAAACAACTTGTCCAGATAACCCAAATGCAAGGCGAAAGCCGAAACCAATAGTTTCTTGAACAAACTTGATTATTTTCTCTTCTTTACTTGATTATTTAGATGATTTGCAAAGAAAATTCTGGTTTTGTTAGTTAATTTTTTTCTTTACTTGAATATTTAGATGATTTGCAAAGAAAATTCTTGTTTACTTTGAATATGTCTTGTTTCTTACTTATTTTCTGTATGAGTCCCATGGAATTAGGGACATAATCCCATGGGATTAGAAAATGAATCCCATGGGATTATTTCCCTAATCCCCTGGGATTCATTGAAATTCGTTTAAAATAACTTCAACCATTCACAAGAAAATAAGTATATTCTGGTTTTATGTTAGTTATTTTTTCTTCTTTACTTGATTATTTAGATGATATTTGCAAAGAAAATTCATTTTTCTTCTTTATTTGAATACTCAAAAGCCCATGGGATTAGACATAATCCCATGGGATTATTTCCCTAATCCCATGGGATTTATTGAAATTTGTTTAAAATAACTTCAACCATTCACAAGAAAATCTATATAAAATATCATAAAAATCTGATAATATCATAAAAGAAAATCTATGTAAACCAATTACTTCAACAGTTATTGTTCTACCATTCACAAAATATTAGCTATTTTCCAAACATTAACAAAAGACGAACTTCTAGAATTTGCGGTCACGTGCATCCCTATTCCTAACTACTGAAAGAATTATAGACAGCTTTTCACCAGGAGGAAGTTTATCAAACTCCAATGCTAATTCATACATCCTACCCGCATGAACATTAACCTTGTGTAACAATATCATGGTGGCAAACTTGAATCTCAATACCCTCAATTGGTCCGACTGTTCTTTAGACTCGGCAACCAAACCACAATCCCATTTTCCAGGAGCTTCACCGGTGTAATTATCCATATGTAACATAGTGAAAACACCACAATCTATAAAGTTGTTCTTGGTCTTCCACTTGAGGCTTGCGATTCTTGGCTTGACTTTACGAATGCTAGCATGTTTGTTGTGACCATACAACTTCAGATGACGGGCAAACAACGTTTTCTACAAAATTATTAAAAAAAAAGAGAGAGAGCGTAAATAACTATCCCATGGGATTCATCATAAAAGTAACATGTGTGATATGTGTCAATCCCATGGGATTCAGAATAAATCCCATGGGATTGACACAATAACAACACTATCCTTTCTTGGCAAGAAAGGATCTGTGAATCACTTTACAACAGAAAAGTAAGTACTTACAAGAAGTTCACATGTATCTTCATACTTTTCCTCGTACTTTGCTCCACAATCGCTGTTATCCAGTATCGTCATTGTTGTCATCTTTTTAGTAAGGCTGAAGACAACGACATAGAAATGGCCCGCTTTGCGAATAGGAAAAAAAGCTTGTTTAAACAAAACCAAAAAACATAATAGAAATGACAAAAGTAAAAACAAAAATTAAAATTAAAAACAAAAAAAATTAATTTTACCAATTCAACGCCATTGAGAGCCAAGCCACCAACATCATCTTTAAACTGAGCCGAAATTTCTTTTTCAAATTCTTCAAATTTTTCATCCTTAGACTCCAATGTTCCATCAAACATAGTTATCGTCTGTATATGCGATTTTTCAATATAATGTTACTATATGAATTGCTTTGGGGGTGTTTGGTAAGTCAGATAAGCAGTTTATTTAAAACAGTTTATTAAGCAAATCAAAAAATAATTACTTACAATACATCCAGTTGGNTGAGCCGAAATTTCTTTTTCAAATTCTTCAAATTTTTCATCCTTAGACTCCAATGTTCCATCAAACATAGTTATCGTCTGTATATGCGATTTTTCAATATAATGTTACTATATGAATTGCTTTGGGGGTGTTTGGTAAGTCAGATAAGCAGTTTATTTAAAACAGTTTATTAAGCAAATCAAAAAATAATTACTTACAATACATCCAGTTGGCAAAAAGTGTCGCAATAGACAACCAGCTTCTCTAGAACTATTTTCATGATTCAGAATTGCACCTAAACAATCAATTACATTAGCATCAACCTCCAAACCGGGTGCTAATGTCTCCATATTCAAACGCACTGAATATAGCTCCCCAGAACGTGTTTCGAAAACTCGTTCACTATATGAGAAAAAAATTATTTAAGAATCATATCATATAATTAACTGTGAATCCAATGGGATTGTATGTGAATCCCATGGGATTCACTGTGAATCCAATGGGATTGACAGTGAATCCCATGGGATTGACAGTGAATCCCATGGGATTCACTGTGAATCCAATGGGATTGAATATGAATCCCATGGGATTCACTGTCAATCCCTCACATTGAATCAGATAACATACTATGAAACTTGTATAAAAAACACATATAAACTTACAGCTTTTCGCCTCGCATCGCGAAAATACTATTCCCAAGAATGAACTCCGGCCTAGTCATTTTAAGTTCAACCCTTGTCTTCTTGTTCATATACGGAGATAATAAATAGGAAGACGGTTTCACCAAACGCTTTACAGGACTCGGACTTGCATCGAAAGCACGAGTAGCAATATTAGGAGGATTAATAGCACCTGGAATATGTAAGTTATAAGAATGGTGTGTCATTCTTATATGAGAGTCTGTAAGTGTCCTAAGGGACTGAGTCGAGGGAAGTCACCCTCGTCCTTTGTACTTCAACGTTTTTTTGGATAATATATTTTACCGGGGTGAATTAACCCTTTTACCCAAAAAAAAATAGCACCTGGAATCCCAACACCCATTGGCACCATAGTACCTTCAGCGACACACTTTTGCTGAATAAAATAAAAAAATTTAATTAAAAAGAAATAAATTTAAGGAAAAAATAAGTAAAGAATTATTATGCAAGAATATTACATAATAGAACTCTGCAGCTGCACAATTAAACCACTCTTCAATCAAATCTAAATGGTTTTCGATCCATTGCGTTAAAGAGAAAGGTTCATCAACTTTTGTTTCGGGAACTGCATCACCTCGCTCCTCGGCATCTTTATCTTTCTTATCATCCACATTACCATCATCACTTCCTTCATGATCAACCACTGTTGAAGGGTAAAGAGTTTTTGAATTATTGTGAATCCCATGGAATTGACAGCGAATCCCATGGGATTGACAGTGAATCCCATGGGATTGACAGTGAATCCCAGGGGATTGACAGTGTATCCCATGGGATTCACAGATAATCCCAAGTTAAAGGTTATTACATTAAGAAATTATCATACATAAATTAAAGGTTCCAAGTTCCAACCAAATTTAACAAAAGTTAACAAAGTTATTACATAAATTCACGGTTTCAATTACAACAGGGAATTACAACAGGCTATCGGAATTAGGGATCGGTACCAGATAGGCGTTTATCATTCACATTATCATCATCTCCATTATCATCATCTCCATCAAGATCTTCACCATTTAATGTTACTGGATGCTTGAAAATTTGAACATACTTTTTATGTAGTTCAATGAGCTTTAAATCACCAGGGAATTCTAAACTGGCTGTTGCCAAAAGTTCTTCATTGGAAATAACAGCCAACTATTCCTCAAGATTGTTAAGTAATTCCTGGAGAAAAAACAAATAGGAATGTTCATAATAAGATAAGCACAGTGAATCCCATAGGAACCTAAACATGACCACACTAAATGAAGTATCAGAAGAACATAAAACAAAGAATTAAACAAACCTCTTTGTAAGAACTATCAGAAGAACCACCAGCAACAAAACCTTCCGTCTCTGGCAGCTCGGATTCGTCATAAAGCTCTGACATACCAATATATTCTTCTTTGANGTTAAGTAATTCCTGGAGAAAAAACAAATAGGAATGTTCATAATAAGATAAGCACAGTGAATCCCATAGGAACCTAAACATGACCACACTAAATGAAGTATCAGAAGAACATAAAACAAAGAATTAAACAAACCTCTTTGTAAGAACTATCAGAAGAACCACCAGCAACAAAACCTTCCGTCTCTGGCAGCTCGGATTCGTCATAAAGCTCTGACATACCAATATATTCTTCTTTGAGTTCCATGTCCTGCCTCTGTGCCATTAAGAATGACGACCACTGTTTTATTGCCGGACGTGTCCGGGGAACAGGATGCTTCTTGTAATTTGTTGAATCTAAATACAAGAGCTGAAAAAAAAAAGAACAAAAAAGTTTAAGAAAGTTGCAACAAATATGTCACAGAAACATGAAAACAATTTAAGACTTAATATAATATAAAACTTACAGCAAGCAAGGTATATGGACCAGTGTATTTGTTTTGAACAGTTGTCGTTTTTTACTATTCTTAAGACAGTGAAAATGTATTCACATCAATCAATACCAGAAATATCAGTATATTCCCGAACCCGCCTCACAACATCCAAGTTAATTTCCCCCACCAAGCTAGAACACATACCCATTGTGTTCGTAAAAAGAGTCAGAAAGTTAATTTTAGAAAGGAATTCAACTTCCTTGGACTCGGTCAATTTCAAAGCAATATCATTCACTCTAACTTGCTTAAACTTCTTTGGTTCAAACTGACTTTTCCAAACATCCTCAAACTTATCTTCAACGGGCCTGGTCTCTAAAGATAACAAAGAGACACCTCCAATTGGAATACCCAACAAATCATGAACTTTGGAAACCGTGGCCTCGATTGACTTTTCATTTTCCAACATCAAACGGCAACTCTTTTCATCAAAATTTTCAACCACGTACCTACCTAACCTTGAAGGTATGTAGTCTATATCAAACTTGTAAAATGCACTAAAACCAATCTCCGCCAGAAACTTATCAACCCTAACATTTTTGATGCCATGGATGGCAGTATGACGGGCTGTAGGTGCTGTCCTAGCTTGAAGAATTGGCAATTTTAAAAGATACTCTTGATGTCGTATTTCATCAGGAGTCAACACTTTTTCTTTCTTCTTCCCATTATTCTTGGAAATCAGTTCATTCTCCTCGTATTCTTCTTTAACATATTCTTTAACAGTAGGATTCTTCAACATAATCTTCAAAAGACGCTTCATAACATCGTCAGGTATAACATCTTCAGGAGAATCGTCCTTCTTTATCTTCAACGGACCCTTCCCCTTCATTTTCTTCTTCCCCTTATCATCAGTAATATCTTCGTCTTTATTAGAACCGGAAGAATCACCCCTCTTTCTCTTTAAAACAACATCACTCTTCGATACCATCTTCTTTTCATCAACATCTACATAAAATTAAAATAAAAAAAACACACACACACACACACACACAATATAAAACACTTCATAACAAAGAGATTCATTATTAATCCCATGGGATTGACAGTGAATCCCATGGGATTGACAGTGAATCCTAAAGGATTGACTGTCAATCACTTTGGCAGGTCACTCTCTTAGGCAGATTCAAATGGCCAAGTTACCTACTTCTAGCTGATTTCTAGGTGACTCAATAAGCTAATTGGACAAAATAAATGACAGATATAGGAAGCTTATACTACAAACAACACTAAAAACATAAAAGCCCTAATTCTAACACTTGATTGCTCAGCAAAAAAAGCAGGACAAACTTAAGATAAGCTAAAAGCTACAACAAATAAGCTAATTTAAAGAAGATGCAAGAAAATTAAAAGACAGATCTATACCTTTTTGAACCTTGAGCTTTCGTTTCTTTGTACTCTTATCTACTTTTGATAATCCCAATTTCCGTTTCAGTTGAGTATCTTCCTGAACCGGCTTCTCCAATCTCAAAATAGGAGCTTCCAATGACTTCGTAGTGGTCTTAAACTTCAACTTAAGCTTCTTATCCTTATGCTTTGTAATACCACTCGCCTTCTCCTTCTCAATAAGAACATCAGCACCCTTGTCCTTTGCCTTATCCTTAATAATAGCCGACCTCTTACCCCTTGATTTATAGGTAACAACCTTCTCACTCTCCTTTTCCTTCTCACTCTCCTTATACTGAACAACACTAAACAACTTTTCCTTCTCCGTCTTCGTCTCCTTCTCCCTCTCCATATCTTTACAAACAACAACAGAAACCTTATCATGAACAACACTCGACAACTTATTCTCCATCTCCGTCTCCTTCTCCTTCTCATAAACCTTACCACCATCAACACTCGTCACATTCTCATTAACCAAATCAAAAACAACAGCAGAAATAATACTACAAGAATCATCCGGCACCTTCTCCATCTCCTGAACAACACTCGCCTTTTCCTGAACACTCGCCTTTTCCTGAACAACACTCGCCTTTTCCTGAACAACACTCGCCTTTTTCGCTTGTTTCTTCGCCTTAATATCATAAGGATTGAAACGAGCCAACGGCGTTGGATTCAAAATTTTACCTATATCAATTTTAACTGCTGAAAGAATTATAGACAGCTTTTCACCAGGAGGAAGTTTATCAAACTCCAATGCTAATTCATACATCCTACCCGCATGAACATTAACCTTGTGTAACAATATATTGGTGGCAAACTTGAATCTCAATACCCTCAATTGGTCAGACTGCTCTTTAGACTCGGCAACCAAACCACAATCCCCTTTTCCAGGAGCTTCACCGGTGTAATTATCCATATGTAACATAGTGAAAACACCACAATCTGTAAAGTTGTTCTTGGTCTTCCACTTGAGGCTTGCGATTCTTGGCTTGACTTTACGAATGCTAGCATGTTTGTTGTGACCATACAACTTCAGATGACGGGCAAACAACGTTTTCTACAAAATTATTAAAAAAAAAAGAGAGAGAGAGAGAGAGAGCATAAATAACTATCCCATGGGATTCATCATAAAAGTAACATGTGTGATATGTGTCAATCCCATGGGATTCAGAATGAATCCTATGGGATTCAGAATCAATCCCATGGGATTCAGAATCAATCCCATGGGATTGACACAATAGCAACACTATCCTTTTTTGGCAAGAAAGGATCTGTGAATCACTTTACAACAGAAAAGTAAGTACTTACAAGAAGTTCACATGTATCTTCATACTTTTCCTCGTACTGTGCTCCACAATCGCTGTTATCCAGTATAGTCATTGTTGTCATCTTTTTAGTAAGGCTGAAGACAACGACATAGAAATGACCCGCTTTGCGAATAGGAAAAAAAGCCTGTTTAAACAAAAACAAAAAACAAAATAGAAATGACAAAAGTAAAAAAAAAAAATTAAAATTAAAAACAAAAAAAATTAATTTTACCAATTCAACGCCATTGAGAGCCAAGCCACAAACATCATCTTTAAACTGAGCCGAAATTTCTTTTTCAAATTTTTCATCCTCAGACTCCAATGTTCCATCAAACATAGTTATCGTCTGTATATGCGATTTTTCAATATGATGTTACGATATGAATTGCTTTGGGGGTGTTTGGTAAGTCAGGTAAGCAGTTTATTTAAAACAGTTTATTAAGCAAATCAAAAAATAATTACTTACAATACATCCAGTTGGGAAAAAGTGTCGCAATGGACAACCAGCTTCTCTAGAACTATTTTCATGATTCAGAATTGCACCTAAACAATCAATTACATTAGCATCAACCTCCAAACCGGGTGCTAATATCTCCATATTCAAACGCACTGAATATAGCTCCCCAGAACGTGTTTTGAAAACTCGTTTACTATATGAGAAAAAAAATCATTTAAGAATCATATCATATAATTAACTGTGAATCCAATGGGATTGTATGTGAATCCCATGGGATTCACTGTGAATCCAATGGGATTGACAGTGAATCCCATGGGATTGACAGTGAATCGCATGGGATTCACTGTGAATCCAATAGGATTGAATATGAATCCCATGGGATTCACTGTCAATCCCTCACATTGAATCAGGTAACATACTATGAAACTTGTATAAAAAACACATATAAACTTACAGCTTTTCGCCTCGCATCGCGAAAATACTATTCCCAAGAATGAACTCCGGCCTAGTCATTTTAAGTTCAACCCTTGTCTTCTTGTTCATATATGGAGATAATAAATATGAAGACGGTTTCACCAAACGCTTTACAGGACTCGGACTTGCATCGAAAGCACGAGTAGCAATATTATGAGGATTTATGGCACCTGGAATCCCAACACCCATTGGCTCCATAGTACCTTCAGCGACACACTTTTGCTGAATAAAATAAAAAAATTTAATTAAAAAGAAATAAATTTAAGGAAAAAATAAGTAAAGAATTATTATGCAAGAATATTACATAATAGAACTCTGTAGCTGCACAATTAAACCACTCTTCAATCAAATCTAAATGGTTTTCGATCCATTGCGTTAAAGAGAAAGGATAATCAACTTTTGTTTCGGGAACTGCATCACCTCGCTCCTCGGCATCTTTATCTTTCTTATCATCCCCATTACCATCATCACTTCCTTCATGATCAACCACTGTTGAAGGGTAAAGAGTTTTTAAATTATTGTGAATCCCATGGGATTGACAGCGAATCAAATGGGATTGACAACGAATCCCATGGGATTGACAGTGAATCCCAGGGGATTGACAGTGAATCCTAGGGGATTGACAGTGTATCCCATGGGATTCACAGATAATCCCAAGTTAAAGGTTATTACATAAAGAAATTATCATACATAAATTAAAGGTTCCAAGTTCCAACCAAATTTAACAAAAGTTAACAAAGTTATTACATAAATTCACGGTTTCAATTACAACAGGGAACTACAACAGGCTATCGGAATTAGGGATCGGTACCAGATAGGCGTTTATCATTCACATTATCATCATCTCCATTATCATCATCTCCATTAAGATCTTCACCATTTAATGTTACTGGATGCTTTAAAATTTGAACATACTTTTTATGTAGTTCAATGAGCTTTAAATCACCAGGGAATTCTAAACTGGCTGTTGCCAAAAGTTCTTCAAAACAAGTTCTTTCATTGGAAATAACAGCCAACTATTCCTCAAGATTGTTAAGCAATTCCTGGAGAAAAAACAAATAGGAATGTTCATAATAAGATAAGCACATTGAATCCCATGGGATTGTGTATGAATCCCATAGGAACCTAAACATGACCACACTGAAAGAAGTATCAGAAGAACATAAAATAAAGAATTAAACAAACCTCTTTGTAAGAACTATCAGAAGAACCACCAGCAATAAAACCTTCCGTCTCTGGCAGCTCGGATTCGTCATAAAGCTCTGACATACCAATATATTCTTCTTTGAGTTCCATGTCCTGCCTCTGTGCCATTAAGAATGACGACCACTGTTTTATTGTCGGACGTGTCCGGGGAATAGGTTGCTTCTTGTAATTTGTTGAATCTAAATACAAGAGCTGAAAACAAAAAAAAAAGAACAAAAAAGTGTAAGAAAGTTGCAACAAATATGTCACAGAAACATGAAAACAATTTAAGACTTAATATAATATAAAACTTACAGCAAGCAAGGTATATGGACCAGTGTATTTGTTTTGAACAGTTGTCGGTTTTTTACTATTCTTAAGACAGTGAAAAATGTATTCACACCAATCAATACCAGAAATATCAGTATATTCTCGAACCCGCCTCACAACATCCAAGTTAATTTCCCCCACCAAGCTAGAACACATACCCATTGTGTTCGTAAAAAGAGTCAGAAAGTTAATTTTAAAAAGGAAGTCAACTTCCTTGGACTCGGTCAATTTCAAAGCAATATCATTCACTCTAACTTGCTTAAACTTCTTTGGTTCAAACTGACTTTTCCAAACATCCTCAAACTTATCTTCAACGGGCCTGGTCTCTAAAGATAACAAAGAGACACCTCCAATTGGAATACCCAACAAATCATGAACTTTGGAAACCGTGGCCTCGATTGACTTTTCATTTTCCAACATCAAACGGCAACTCTTTTCATCAAAATTTTCAACCACGTACCTAACTAACCTTGAAGGTATGTAGTCTATATCAAACTTGTAAAATGCACTAAAACCAATCTCCGCCAGAAACTTATCAACCCTAACATTTTTGACGCCATGGATGGCAGTATGAAGGGTTGTAGGTGTTGTCCTAGCTTGAAGAATTGGCAATTTTAAAAGATGCTCATGATGCCGTATTTCATCAGGAGTCAACACTTTTTCTTTCTTCTTCCCTTTATTCTTGGACAACAGTTCATTCTCCTCGTATTCTTCTTTAACAGTAGGATTCTTCAACATATTCTTCAAAAGATGCTTCATAACATCGTCAGGTATAACATCTTCAGGAGAATCGTCCTTCTTTATCTTTAACGGATCCTTCCCCTTCATTTTCTTCTTCCCCTTATCATCAGGTGTAATATCTTCGTCTTTATCAGAACCGGAAGAATCACCCCTCTTTCTCTTTAAAACAACATTACTCTTCGATACCATCTTCTTTTCATCAACATCTACATAAAAAAAAATAATAAAAAAAATAAAAAAAAAAAACACACACACACACACAATATAAAACACTTGATAACAAAGAGATTCATTATTAATCCCATGGGATTGACAGTGAATCCCATGGGATTGACAGTGAATCCCATGGGATTGACAGTGAATCCTATGGGATTTACTGTCAATCACTTTGTCAGGTCACTCTCTTAGGCAGATTCAAATGGTCAAGTTACCTACTTCTAGCTGATTTCTAGGTGACTCAATAAGCTAATTGGACAAAATAAAGGACAGATATAGGAAGCTTATACTACAAACAACACTAAAAACATAAAAGCCCTAATTCTAACACTTGATTGCTCAGCAAAAAAAGCAGGACAAACTTAAGATAAGCTAAAAGCTACAACAAATAAGCTAATTTAAAGAAGATGCAAGAAAATTAAAAGACAGATCTATACCTTTTTGAACCTTGAGCTTTCGTTTCTTTGTACTCTTATCTACTTTTTATAATCCCAATTTCCGTTTCGGTTGAGTATCTTCCTGAACCGGCTTCTCCAATCTCAAAATAGGAGCTTCCAATGACTTCGTAGTGGTCTTAAACTTCAACTTAAGCTTCTTATCCTTATGCTTTGTAATATCACTCGCCTTCTCCTTCTCAATAAGAACATCAGCACCCTTGTCCTTTGCCTTATCCTTAATAATAGCCGACCTCTTACCCCTTGATTTATAGGTAACAACCTTCTCACTCTCCTTCTCCTTCTCACTCTCCTTATACTGAACAACACTAGAAAACTTTTCCTTCTCTGTCTCCGTCTCCTTCTCACTCTCCATATCTTTACAAACAACAACGGAAACCTTATCATGAACAACACTCGACAACTTATTCTCCATCTCCGTCTCCTTCTCCTTCTCATTAACCTTACCACCATCAACACTCGGCACATTCTCATTAACCAAATCAGAAACAACAGCAGAAATAATACAAGAATCATCTGGCACCTTCTCCATCTCCTGAACAACACTCGCCTTTTCCTGAACACTCGCCTTTTCCTGAACAACACTCGCCTTTTCCTGAACAACACTCGCCTTTTTCGCTTGTTTCTTCGCCTTAATATCATAAGGATTGAAACGAGCCAACGGCGTTGGATTCAAAATTTTACCTATATCAATTTTAAGATGAAAAGAATAATATTAGTTTTGAGACAAATTACGTAAAATTACGCAACTATCAATCTGATTCCTAAAAGCTAATACAAACACCCATTCTATGTGAATCCTATG
>LBNU01017595.1:115241-128581 GCA_014162995.1 Artemisia annua
AAAATGCCCCTCAGACTATTTTAATTTTAAAAGGATAATTAATCTACACCGTTGGATGGGAGGAGGATGGATAGTTGAGATCGTTTGGTTTGTTCTTTAGCTAAATGGTGTTTCGTATAAAACTTTTCTCTTTGGCATATATATATATAACATAGCTAATCATGAAGCCCTAGAATATTATATGAGGCCGTATTATTGTATAAGGTCGTAACAGATTGGTGTGGACATTTTATTCCTTTGTGGCTCTAATTTTATTTCTTTTTTCATATAATAAACAGAAAATACGTTGACTCTAATTTTTTTCCTTTCTTTCTCCTTGTATATTGTGTGACGATTGTCATTCTTTATCACCAAGGACAGCTTGCTAATTTTATATTTATTTTTTTCAGCTTCTACACATAAGAACATTGTGTGTTGTAGATCGATAGGGATCATTTTTAAGTATAATTGCTCCAGTCCGTACGTATGCCGGATTCTTAACGACATGAAATTTTGTTAAACAAGATGCATCATTATTGCCCGGTCTTGTTAATAAGCCATAAGGCAAGTATAATAAACTTTGATGATGTTCTCATGATAACAGCCTTAATGAGAATGTCTTTCTTATACGAGTTGTGGATATGAAACATTAATCCTAGCTAGTGGTCGTTCCTGACTCGTTGTGTAATGTTTCATTAACAAGTCCTTAGTGACAGCTGGCAGTATGTACTCTCTAACTTATAACTCAAACCATGAGTAATCTGGAAAAAGAATGAGACCATCGTGGATACCTCCTAAATAACTTAACACTGTCTCAATTAAAACGAGTCGGCTTTTGGTTTTAAAAAATAAGAATGATGTAGCTTTCAAATTTGAAATAGACATGGACTTTTATAGTATTTCTCATTCCAAAATATTCCACAATCATGACATTTGATTAACTTTTCTGATCATTTCTTAGTGTACTGTTACAAGACTTTTTGTCATCGATCGAAAAGTATAGAAAATATTTCATACTTTTCAACGGGGGGGAGCATAAATTCTGTAGGTGGCCAGTTCAACTCTTATTAATCTAATCAAAGATCACATATTAAAAGAACATTTGAAAACAACTGCTGATTATTAAAAGGGGTACGTACCTACTTATGCACAACAGTTTCCTAGTAACTTTGCAAATCATATACTTCGAGGTAAAGTTAAGTAGGATTCACTTATAAACAACTTGTTAGATAGTGCTTATCTTCACATATAAGTCACAAAAAATGCCTAAACGTACATTTATACCCGTTCTACTACTTTTCTCATATCTAGTATGCCTAAAGTTTGTAATCTCAGATGTGGCAAAGTGTTCTCAGTCGGAACTAGACGCCTTAATCAGCTTCAAGGAAGGCCTTATCGATCCTGAAAACCGCCTCTCGTCATGGAAAGGAAACAAGTGTTGTCAGTGGCATGGTATTGGCTGTAACAATTCCACGGGTGTTGTTACTAGTGTTGATCTGCATAATCCGTATCCTTTGATCGGGTATGGTGAGGAGCCTGGCAGGCATGGTTTGTGGAACCTGAGTGGTGAGATTAGTCCTTCTTTGCTCAAACTCAAGTACTTGACTTACTTTGACTTGAGCTACAACACTTTCCTAGATATAGAAATCCCTGAGTTCATTGGTTCATTAAGTAATCTGAGATATTTGAACCTTTCGAAAGCTGGATTTAGTGGTCAAATTCCTCCTAATATAGGAAACCTGTCTCACTTGCGGTATCTTGATGTTTCAATCGAGCTTGGCAGTTTAACCGTCAACAATCTTGAATGGTTGACCAAGCTCAGTTATTTAAAACATCTCAAGCTCGATAGCATTGACCTTTCGATTGTGGGTCCTGAGTTATTTCTAGTATTGAACAATCTTACTTCGCTAGAAGTACTTCATCTTTCAAGTTGCGGACTTACTAGTCTTTCGTCAGTTGATCTTCCATCTCTTTCAGAACTAGACCTTTCTAATAATAATTTCAACTCCAAGTTTCCTGATTGGCTGTTGAACTATACAACTCTTTCTTTCTTAAACTTAGATAGTTGTGGGTTGTACGGTAGAATTCCACTTAGTCTAGCTGAACTGCCTAGTTTGCGTTATGTCAGTTTAGCTATGAATAACAATCTCACAGCTAGCTGCACACAGTTGTTTAAGGGAAGCTGGAGCAAAATTGAGGTTATTGATTTCGCTTCAAATAAGTTGCATGGTAAACTTCCGAATGCCATCGGAAACATAACATCTTTAACTTATTTGAGTCTATTTGATAACAAGATTGAAGGTGGAGTTCCTGGTTCTATTGGAAAACTTTGCAACTTGAGGTTTTTGGATGTTTCGGGAAACAACATGACAGGAAGCTTACCAGTGTTCCTTGAAGGGGTCGAAAGTTGTGTGTCAGAAATCCCGTTGCCTAATCTGCAGACAATAAGATTGCCCAACAACAAGTTAGTTGGTAGACTGCCTGAATGGATAGGTCAGTTGGAAAATCTTAAAGAATTGGGATTGGATTACAACCAGCTTGATGGTGAAATTCCAGATTCTTTAGGTGGACTGAAACATTTAACGGATATAGGACTTGCAGGAAACAAGCTAAACGGGACTCTTCCAGAGAGTTTTGGTCAACTTTCGGAGCTGATCAACTTTGATGTCTCTTTCAATCATCTGACTGGAATCATCTCTGAAGTCCATTTCTTGAAGCTGAGTAAACTGAAGCGCGTGCATCTTTCTTCCAATTCCTTCACCTTAAATTTCAGCTATGATTGGATCCCTCCGTTCCAATTAATATTCTTAGACGTGGGCTCATGTCAGGTAGGTCCTTTGTTTCCACATTGGCTTAAAACTCAAAAAGAGGTCAATTATCTTGATGTCTCAAATGCCAGCATTTCTGACTCCATACCCATATGGTTTTGGGGCACGTCCTTTAACCTATCATTGTTAAACATGTCCTACAATCAGATACACGGACAGATACCCTCTTTATTTGATGTGGTTCCGTTTGCAGACGTAGATTTTACTTCGAACTTTCTCGAAGGGCCCATCCCTCTTCCGAGTGTTGAAATTAAATTATATTCTCTTTCTGATAACAGATTTTCTGGTGTTATTCCTTATAACATTGGAAAAGTAATGCCAAATCTGATATTCCTCTCGCTTGCAAGCAACCGTTTATCAGGAGAAATTCCATCATCTATAGGGGAAATGGTATCACTTCAAGTCATTGATCTGTCAAATAATTTGTTGACGGGACACGTACCTCCAAGCTTTGGAAATTGCTCATACCTTAAAGCATTAGACCTCGGATACAACAATTTGTCAGGAACGATTCCTGAATCTTTTGGCAACTTACAACTCCTTCAGTCACTTCATCTAAACAACAATAATTTTTCAGGAGACCTGGCTTCATCTCTTATGAACTTATCGAGCCTGGAGACACTGGATCTAGCAAACAACAGATTTTCAGGAGATATCCCGCCATGGTTAGGAAATAATCTTACAAGTCTTAAAATTCTGAGCTTGAGATCAAACTCATTTTCTGGAGGAATTCCTACAAACCTTCCCAGTTTATCGAGTCTTCAGGTCCTGGATCTTGGCTTAAACAATCTAACTGGCATGATCCCGACAAACTTGGGAAATCTCACAGGCATGTCTCATTGTCAAATCATGAATCAGTATCGGTTTTATGGATTTTACCGAGGAATATACTATAGTGAAAGACTGGTTGTGAATCTTGAAGGCGGGTTTCTAGAGTACACAAAAACTCTTTCCTTGGTAGCTTACATGGATCTCTCGAGAAACAACCTTTATGGCCATTTTCCGACTGACATAACAAATCTGGTTGGTCTGGTGCTTTTGAACCTGTCAAGAAACCAAATCGACGGTCCCTTGCCAAACACCATCACTAGTTTACGTCAATTGGGTGCACTTGACGTCTCAAACAACAGGTTTTCAGGTGTCATTCCTTCAAGCCTATCATCATTAACGTTTTTAAGTCGTCTAGACTTGTCCAATAATAACTTCTCAGGTAGGATCCCGGTTGGAGGTCAAATAGGAACATTCAAAGCCTCCGTGTTTGCTGGAAATCCATATCTTTGTGGACCTCCTCTTGCTGTTAACTGCAATGATAACAGCTCAAATAACACGGGGGATATTCCACATGAAAGAAAAGGTGAAGGTGAGAGCGATAATTGGTTTCTTTTAAGTATTGGACTGGGATTTGCTACTGGCATTTTGGTCCCATGGTTGATGATGTCGATCAGAAGACCTTGGGGTGAATCCTACTTTAGATTTGTTGATAATGTGGTTCATATGATTGAACCAACTAAACCAAAAGCAGAAGCAGCACAAGTGAGGCTTACGGATGCACAGCCTGTTGCACTTGATTTATCACTCTAAAGTTATACTTAGAAGTAAATTCTGTACTGATATATCGTTAAAGCACTATGCAGCTATGTTTAAAGTAAACTTTGTACAACATACACTTGTTTCTTCTCAGGCTTTGGATAATTGTGCGTTAATATTACTTGTTTTTTGTCATTTAAGAACTGTAGAAAACTTTGGTTTTTTACACCAGTTGGCCTATTCTGGTTCCAACTAGTTAAAGTATTTGGTTACGCATACATATTAAAGGGAATAGAACAATATATGACATGATTGAAAAACAACTGCTCCACCAAAAATGAAGTCTCATTAATGGTCGGACTCCTTTACCAATTAAAATGTACTTCAACTAAACTCACCCTATAGTCACCTTTCCTCGATTGTGCCGTTGTACAAAGCTAAAAAGCATTATAAAGTTCCCTTGAGTAATGCAAACGAGGAAGCCTAAAGTCCCAAACTAAACGGCAAATGATAGCAACAGGTCAAAACAAGTCCAGGTTGGATCACGTCACCACCACATGTTGTACGATTCTTAGATTTTTTTTAAGAAGAATAAATAGAACTACTAATAAATATTGTATTAACATACATGATATAACCTGATTTACGTACAATGATTTCAGATGGCATAAGTATCTGAATGCTCATACTACAACTTCCAATCCGTTTGGTGTGTTCATTTCTGCCCTCTTTTGTATTTAAAGTGAAATGTAACACAAAACGACCAATTCCAATTTAGTTGGTTAAAATTGTCAACCATATCCTAAAATGAAGAGCTCAGGATTCTCCCAGGGACTAAGATGATCTCTTAAAAAGTTAAAAGGCCATAAGGTCTGCAGTTAGATTACTTGCTACCACATCAAACAAATAGTACCAGTGCGTACTGGTACTAAGGGATGCACCTGTTGAAGACCAAATCTTATATGCACCTATTGCAGACCAAATCTTATAGGATTAAAGAATAATCTCAAGACAACAAAATGTTGCCGACAAGTGGATATATTGCCTCTAGGTCTTGGAACTTGTATCATCTCATATTCATGTTCAACATGATGGGACATCGACTGCTGTAAGAGGATAAACACCGATTTACTTGAACACTTCGAACATTATACATGCGAAGATAATCATGAGAAGATAATCATGTTGAAAATAACCATGAGAAGATAATCTATGTAATGACACTAGAGTTGTTTTTATTTTAAACTTCAGATGTATGGTACTATGGTGCGTTGCTGCAAAGAAATGCGCCTCTCCAGTATGCTTACAAGAAAAGCCAGAAGAGGCGACCAAATTAATGAATTATTCAATAAGAAATTTAAGAAAAAATAACAAAATAATCAATTTCAAAAGCACCCTTTAGGCAAATATGAATTCTCCTTTTCTTCAAACTTTACTTCTAATTCTATACAACTCATAGCCTCAAACTAAACTTCATTCATCACTCTAGTTCTTGCTCGCATTTTCTATCCCCCTTGCTCAGACAAGAAAACAGTAATGCACCAAATAACCATCCACCAAATTACCAATTTAAGATTAAACATGGTTACCCAAAAAAAAATAAAAAATAAAATAAAATAAAATAAAATAAAATAAATAAATAAAATAAACAAAAGCGACAAAAATGATTCATCGATTGTTTTAATACAACTTTCATCCTATTTTCAGTAAAATTTAGGCACTTGGAATATTCCCCATACCAATTTTTACAGGCTTGTATTCCTCAAGACATAAGGCAACTCTTTCATCTTTATAAAAACTAATGGTAAGTCTGATTCCTCAGAGAGTTGTCTTCAGTTCCCTCAAGGAATCTGACAGTTTTTGTCATAAGAAAATGGGACACAAAAATGCACAAGAACCCGGCGTATGTTGACATGATCAAAACTGTGAGTTGCTTAGAAAAGTGACCATGCATCTGGCACTCTGAAACATCCCATTCAACTTCTGCCAAACAGCAGATTGTAACTTGGATTGCCATCTAATAGTTTCACCATGTATCTGCCAAGAACAAACACCAACATTAGTACGAATTTCAAAAATCTGCAATCTGAAGCATGTGAAACAACCAAGTATAAGAAGTGCAAACCTTCAAAAACAATCGGATCAGAGCCTGTATAAACTCAAAAGTTATTTCTGAATGAAATTTCGTGTATTAAGTACTCAAGCACAAGTTCAAGGATATACAACTCGGCTCTGTTTTCAGGTTCTTGCTAGTCGTCATCATCAATAATATGAAGCATCCTTAGTTCCATATCCAATGTTGAAGGAGATAAACTTTTGAGGTAATCTGTTAAAGCCTCAACTGTATATTTTGGTAGCAAGATAAGGAAAAGGCAGATAATTAGTATTATCATTACAAACGACATTCAAAAGCAAACAACTTCACCAATTACATCATCTCTCAAACAAAACAAATTCAACAAAATTGGTACATCGATGCTATATATCTCTTGGCACAAATGTTGATATAGTATTAGTGAATACGGGTGGGTACGTATATTGAGCAGAAGATCATTCCAACCTCTGCTATCCTGTATTGATCTCCTGCAACTTCATTGGCCTTGTTCTATCTTATATCACGCATTCGTTATGCCCCGCAGGCCTTTCTCATGTCCTCCAACTTTGGTTCATTTTCAACTTAACTAATTGCCAACATCATGTACCTCTGCAATTAACATGGGAATCATTCCCTAGGCGTCAATATCATACCAGTCAAGATGAAGTCAGATGTTGTGTGAAACCCCCTAATTAAGCTTACAAGTTAAGATTGCAGTTCTGTTTGCCTAGACAACAAGCCCGAGCATTGCAATCTCCACACCGAGGGGGAAAGTAACAGCAAGTCAAGCAGATAAAGAGAAGTGGCACTTAGAAAACTCTAACCTAACATTTTGGATGAAGTCGGAATTGGACATGCATTAAGTTAACCTTAATCGGGCAAAGCAACCTCCAATTCATTGTACAAAGTCAGTGTTGAAGAGAAATCTAGAATGAGCAACGGGAGTTATAGTTCAACTGAAAAGATAAAATAAACATACAAACCATTTAAAATGGTGTGGAACATCAAAGCCAAGCAACAGGTCCAGCGTACTGAACTATTGATCTACTGAAGCTATAATATATGTATGCATATAAAATGGTTTGGAACATGAAGCCAAGCAACTGGTTCAGTGTGCTGATTAACTGAACCAAAATTTTTGAATCAAAAATCCGAGATAGTATAGTCAACAAAAGTAATCACTAGCGTAATATATATGTGAAAAAAAGAGATGTATCCGTCATACCTAAAGATGTAAGACATGACGCTTAGAAAGCTCTAACCCAACATTTTCAACGAGGTTGGAGTTGCGCGTGCTATAAATTACCATAGCTTATTAGAACCTCCAAGTCATTGTACGTGATCAGTGTCGAGAGGAAATCTCGTATGGGCAATGCGTGTATGAGTTTTTACAGTTTGCCAGAAACTAAATAATCATACAAGCGATAAGAATGGTTTACTGATTTCATTCCTCTTTTTTTGGCGCTGGTGGCGGTTGAGAGGATGGTGGGAGGACTGGTTTCATATGGCTCTGAATTCCCATACTCGGGTCAAATTTCATTCATATGTAAATCTATGCCCCATTATTCTTGCTACGACACTACAACCCGGAAAGAAGATTCTATACACCCTACACGTTAAGCAACAATACGAAACAAAAGGTTTGATATCCCTTGGTAACATAATTGAAATGACAGATATTTAACAATCTGAAAACATAGGAATGGACCAAAACAATACAATCAAAGCTGCGCCTGCAACCAAGACCAGTCAACAAAAACTATCACAAGTGTAAGATATAGAGAGGCATATATGATCATGCCTAAAGAGCTTAACCATTGGAGTTGCCAACATCTAAACCTACAAAAAAACATGACTACCCTGACTTGGGAGCTTATGACTCAATATCAATGCTCTGTTCTGCTGTACCAATTTATGCTAGAACATACCAGAGATCAAACAGCGACCTACTGATATACCTCACTCAAGTCTTTGAACTATCTTTCTCATGTAGAACAACTAACTTCACCAAATAGCATGTATTGTCCAAGAATAGGACCCAAACATTTTTGGTTGGCCATTAACATCATGTCAGGCCACACTCAATACACTTAAACTATGTTTATGCAGATAAGGCGATGGGACAAATCATATGCTCACACAAAACTAAATCAAACCCACACTTGAACTAGGTGTTCCAAGGAAATGAGAATTTTTTTACGCTCACACACAAACCAAATCGCTTTATAAACATTCACAGAAACATCGTGAGCCACAAACAGAATTATTTATTACTTCAAATCAAACGAAGCACAACATTGTTCATCAACACTTGAAAACAAACACATGAAACATTCACAAAGAAACATACACGAACAAGACAAGAGCTTCAATTCAATTACCACCACGAAGACGAAGGACAAGGTGGAGAGTGGACTCCTTCTGAATGTTGTAGTCAGCAAGGGTACGTCCATCCTCGAGCTGCTTCCCAGCAAAGATAAGCCTCTGCTGGTCTGGAGGGATGCCTTCCTTGTCCTGGATCTTCGCCTTCACATTGTCAATAGTGTCTGAGCTTTCCACCTCAAGGGTGATTGTCTTGCCAGTCAAGGTCTTGACAAAAATCTGCATACCACCTCTTAGGCGAAGAACCAAATGGAGGGTCGATTCCTTCTGAATGTTGTAATCCGCAAGGGTACGCCCATCCTCCAACTGCTTACCGGCAAAAATCAATCTCTGCTGGTCTGGCGGGATCCCCTCTTTGTCTTGGATCTTGGCCTTGACATTGTCAATCGTGTCAGAACTCTCAACTTCCAAAGTAATTGTCTTCCCAGTCAAAGTCTTAACGAAGATCTGCATACCTCCTCTCAGCCTGAGCACAAGATGGAGGGTCGACTCTTTCTGGATGTTGTAGTCAGCAAGGGTACGGCCATCTTCAAGCTGCTTGCCGGCAAAGATCAACCTCTGCTGGTCTGGAGGAATTCCCTCCTTGTCCTGGATCTTAGCTTTCACGTTGTCGATGGTGTCTGAGCTCTCCACTTCGAGAGTGATAGTCTTGCCAGTTAGGGTCTTAACAAAGATCTGCATACCACCACGTAGACGCAACACAAGGTGGAGTGTCGACTCCTTCTGGATGTTGTAATCAGCCAAAGTACGACCATCCTCGAGCTGTTTTCCAGCGAAGATCAACCTCTGCTGATCTGGAGGAATTCCTTCCTTGTCTTGAATCTTGGCCTTAACGTTGTCGATGGTGTCTGAGCTTTCGACTTCCAAAGTAATTGTCTTGCCAGTAAGGGTCTTAACAAAGATTTGCATTCCTCCCCTAAGCCTGAGCACAAGATGGAGAGTGGACTCCTTTTGGATATTGTAATCGGCCAAGGTGCGACCATCCTCAAGCTGCTTACCAGCGAAGATCAACCTTTGCTGATCTGGAGGAATCCCCTCCTTGTCCTGGATCTTAGCCTTAACATTGTCGATGGTGTCTGAGCTCTCGACCTCGAGAGTGATGGTCTTACCGGTGAGGGTCTTAACGAAGATTTGCATCTGCACAAAATAAAAAATCAGAACACATTAAGAACCTTAGCAACAAATTATACCACAGAACAGCAACAATTATATCGTATTGGATCAGCTAAGCAACAAACTAGTGTTCAAGATTTAGTATACTACAATCGCAAGCCAAAAATCCCTCGAGAGACTGAAATACCCAAAAACCACAAAATATAATACAGCAAACTCTGTCAAGATATCTTAGCTAATATATCAGAGCTCGTAAATCAATTATAGCAATAATATCGCCTGATAAAAGACGTGCAACTCATCACCTAATCCTAGACTAATGCCATCTCTAGTATTGAAAGACTAGTTTTTAATTATTGCATCCCATACAAGTCCCTTGATTACGATAATTCAGAGTTCATTGCAGATCAAAGAAACCAAAAACAGGTACACAACCCGATATCTAATTAAGCATCTACTTGATTAACCATACACTAGTAACTACATGAACACAATTACACGTCTTATTACGCATTATTTGCTCCAACCAATAACAAAGCTATACTTAAGCAGAACTTGGACCTCCAGCCATAAATCATCAATAGCTAATTACACCATAACCGACATCTTATTAAGCATTAGTATTTCAACCTCTATAGCTCCTCCAACCAATTACGACCAACACAGCTTTTTAGACCTATAAAGCTCCAACTTATAACTATTTAAACATGTTTTCAAACTTATTAAGCTTTGATCTATTGGGGTGTTTGTTTCGCCTTATATAGCCGGCTTATGGTGTATTTGGTTTTAGGCTTATGTTTCATAAGCTTACTTTTGGTGGCGTATTTTGAAACTTTTCAGCTTACATAACCTTATTATGTCATACTAAACTTATATAACCCAAAAAAATTTAAAATAAGCAAACTTATGAAACATAAGCCCAAAACCAAATATGCCGTAAGCCGGTTATATAAGCCAAAACAAACACCCCTTATATAAATTTTAACTACAAAACACATATACTTGATTATTAATAGCTAATTACACTGTAACAGACCAAACTCCCTGTTTGGCTAAGCTTATTAAAAAGTAAGCCCATTTGGGCTTATTTTTTATAACCTCCAATTTTGTGGCTTATTTTGAGAGTTGTCGGCATATATAAGTTTATTATGATATGATAAACTTATAAAAGCCGACAAGTCTCCAAATAAGCCGTAAAATTAGGGTTTATAAAAAATAAGCCGAAATTCAATTTCGGCTTATTTTTTATAAGCCCTAATTTTAGGGCTTATTTTGTGACAGTTTATCATATCATAATAAACTTATATAAGCCAACTGTAAAATTGGAGGTTATAAAAAATAAGCCGGAATAGGGTTACGTTTAATAAGCCGAACCAAACACCCCCTAATACCTCCCAAACAGAATTCATAATCGCATATCAGTGACCAGAGCAACAAACAATTCACCTGATATAATAAAACAAATCAAAACCCTAACTTATTAACAAAGATCCAATAACTATAATAAACAATAAATATGATTGATCTAATCGATGCATATATAACCAGTAATAGCACGAATATTATCTAAACAACATCAAACGATTAGGTATCAAAGAAAAAATAAAACGACTCATACCTTGAGAGAATTGATGATTGAATTTGATTGGGAATTAGGGATTGTTGTTTTTGTATCAAGAGATGATGATGATGAATGGACGAATGAATTTGGGCCTGGTTTATATAGAATCATAAAGATTAAAGTCACTAGGTGTTGGGAGGCGGTCAAATGAGATTTTTACACGTGTATGGTGGAGATGTCAACCAAACATGTTTAGAATCTAAAATGTAGTTGGCTTGAGTTTGAGGCTTTGTTTGTTTTTTGTTTTTTTCCCTCTTAACAGCCTCTGAATGGGCACTGTGTCTGAATCGGTCAGACATTTTGACGTTCAGACCGTTTATTTTTTTTTTTCCGTTCAGACGCGTTCAGATGCAGTAAGATCTTAATGGTTTAGACTTGAGAGGGTGTCTGAATGCGTCTTGTTGCCTCTTGTTGACACAAATAAAAACCAAAAAAAAATTAGTACGAGCAAGCAAATGTGCGGTTCAAACATGAGTTTTTTTTTCCCGTTCAGATGCGGTCAGATTCAGACATTTACGCATCAGACTCAGATTCAGATGTGCGGTTCAGATTCAGATTCAGACCCTCTTAACAAACAAACACCACCTGATTCTTCCTTATACANTAAGCCCTAAAATTAGGGCTTATAAAAAATAAGCCGAAATAGGGTTACGTTTAATAAGCCGAACCAAACACCCCCTAATACCTCCCAAACAGAATTCATAATCGCATATCAGTGACCAGAGCAACAAACAATTCACCTGATATAATAAAACAAATCAAAACCCTAACTTATTAACAAAGATCCACTAACTATAATAACCTAACATCACAGAACGCTTAAATAAAGAATAAATATGATTGACCTAATCGATGCATATATAAGCAATAGCACAATTATTATTATCTAAACAACATCAAAGGATTCAGTATCGAAGAAAAAATAAAAGGAATCATACCTTGAGAGAGAATTGATGATTGAATTTGATTGGGAATTAGGGATTGTTGATTTTGTATCAAGAGATGATGATGAATGGACGAATGAATTTGGGCCTGGTTTATATAGAATCATAAAGATTAAAGTCACTAGGTTGTTGGGAGGCGGTCAAATGAGATTTTTACACGTGTATGGTGGAGATGTCAACCAAACATGTTTAGAATCGGCTTGAGTTTGATTCTTCCTTATGCAAAACCTCCTTGTATTGTCACATTAGGGGGTTTGCTCAAATCGTACAACCCGTGAAGCATATTGTGTAACCCGAAAATACGTGCAATGATTTGAAACCCTCTCCTTATGAGGGGTCCAAATAACATGCGCCTTCTTCATTTCTTCAAGTCTTCTTTAGATAACAATCATTCATAAAAGTGTCATGACTGTTTTGTACAAAGTTTTTTTTTTCCTCAGTTTACAGTATAGCATAGTTTTTGTTTCATATTTTCTGTCAGTTTTAAGCTTTTTACTTATTAAACTTTACAGTTTATGTTCCGTACTTTCAGATTTATAGTTCTTTTATATAAACAAAATTATAAAATTTTAAAAAAGATAAAAAAAAAAACGAAAATAAGAGGGAGGTGGCACTTGTAAAAAAAGGGGTGGGATTGTGGGAATAATCTCCCCCTATTTAAATAGGGAAGTGACACATTTCAAAAAACAATCACTCTACAAGCAGTTAAAGCAGATTATACTTAAATTATAACTGTCTACTACATATAATCGAGTGTCCTAATAACTGCCTCCTACATACAATCGAGGGTCCTAATAATTTTTTAGAGTGTGCTAACAATCACTTTTCATTTAAATAGTCATGATGATGAT
>LBNU01017595.1:130181-168004 GCA_014162995.1 Artemisia annua
TTTTTTTTTTTTTTTTTACCTTTGATTCATAATGTTACGATTTATATAGGAGAGTTGTTTTTTTTTTTTTTTTTTTTTTAAAAAAAAACAAGCCGTTGCAAATTTTTAGGTGAGGATTAAATGTTCAACGTTAACAAAAATAAATGTCCAACGTTCGTTTTTTTAATGCTTCACCATCACACCGAATCGGTATTACATACCGATTATGATACCGAATCTATCACGCCGAACAAGTGGTTTTGTCATGCCGAAGGTCACCGATTGGCACCGATGGAAAAATGGGTACGTTGCCACCACCCTGATGGTGAAAAATCAACATGTTTTGCTTGGGTTTTAAAGAGTTTACATAATTCATCTTCTAGTCACGATTTATTAAAAGAACAAATTTTCTTAAAAGGGCTTCACAAAACTTCTACCAAAAAATTGTATTAGTAAAGCTATCTTTTGTTCCGTGTCTGCTAGTTTGAAAGTTATTAGCTTATTTAATTTTAATTGCAGCCATAGACTCATACTGTAATACATTTTACAATCTAGTAATCATTTAAAAAGTTGCTTACATTTATACGACAAAAGTACATATAAGACTAACATAAGCGTATGAAGATGCTTCAATTTAATGTTCATATAAAATTTGAGGTAACCAAGTTTGAGGAAAACCACAACCTACAATTCAATGCTTTTGATCAAGTTTTCAATGGTTTTCTCTGCAATGGGAAGGATAGAGATGTCCACGGTTAGACTAAGAGAGGTGGGTGCATTAAGTCATAGGCGTCCGTTATACACGCGACCACGTTAGCTTTTAGCATATAACACTCATGCAACACAAATCTTGAAAAATACCCTCCCAAATTATAGCATGCTATACACGTCAATAGGTCTCAGTTTTTATTTCTTTTTCATTTAAAAAATAAACACATTCTCCAAAAGGTTTAAATTAGCATAGAAACCCCAACTCCGTACACCTTCTAGTTAGGGGTGTAATCGAGACGAGACAACTTGCGAATTATTCGAGATCGACTTGTAAACTACTCGAAATCGACTCGATTTAAATGAGTCGAGCTCGAGTTCGAGCTACTTGAGTATATTTTCGAGTCGAGTTCGAGCTCCAAAATACTCGGGCCGTGAAGCTCACGAGTCTTACCGAGCTTCGATTAAATTACACTTTTACCCTTTTATAAACATAAATTTACTCAAGTCAAGTCGAACCGAGCTTGATATACCGAGTATTCATCAAGTTCAAGCATGAAATGTGGAAATAATCGAGCTCGAGCTCGAGTTTCAAACTCGAGTTTTATATGACAAGCTTGACAGCTCGAGCTCGAAATATAAAGCTCGACCGAACTCGAGTCGAGTTTCGAGCTCAAGTTTTAGTATTCGAATTGTGCTCGAGCTTGGCAGTACTCGGGTTGACTCGTTTACACCCCTACTTCTAGTGTCGACAAACACATTCTATTAAACTAACAATAAAATTACATAATACAAAACCAACTATAAAACCCGTGCATGTACGGGGTTTTTTCTAAAAAGATTTAATTATGTATTATTATTGATTAAATACAAACAAATTATTTTGTCCTAAATGCTTTTAATTGCTTGATTAAAAATAAGTAATTTTTAAGTATATTGTATTAACATACATGATACAACCTGATTTATGTACTCAGTTGGTGTAAGCATCTGAATGCACATAATACAACTTCCAATCCGTTCGGGGAGTTCATTTCTGCCCTCTTTTGTGTTTAAAGTGAAATGTAACACAAAACGACCAATTTCCATGTTAGTTGGTTAAAACTGTCAACCATATTCTAAAATGAAGAGCTTAGAATTCTCCCAGGGACTAAGATGATCTCTTAAAAAGTTAAAAGACCATAAGGTCTAAAGTTAGATTACTTACTAGTTACTACCACATCAAACAAATCACATCAAACAAATAGTATCAACGTGCACTGATACTAAGGGATGCACCTGTTGGAGACCAAATCTTATTCGCACCTACCGCAGCCTGCAGACCAAATCTTATAGGACTAACGAATAATCTCAAGACAACAAAATGTTGCAGACAAGTGTTCAACTATAGCCTCTAGGTCTTGGAATCATCTCATATGTTCAACATGATAGGATGTCGATTGCTGTAAGAGAAGAAAACACCGATTTTCTTTAACACTTCAAACATTATACATGCTCTTTCATGTTGAAAATAACCATGAGAAGAAATATGTAATGGCGTGTAGCTGCAAATAAATACGCCTCTTCGGTATGCTTACAAGAAAAGCCAGAAGAGGTGACCAAAGTAAATGAATTATTCAATAAGAAAGTTTAAGCAAGAAATAACAAATAATCAATTTCAAAAGCACCTTCAGGCAAATATGAATCCTCCTTTTTCTTCAAATTTTACTTCTAATTCTACAACTTTGGATCAAATGAGAAGAACTTTTAAAATGAGAAGAATGAGAAATGACTATAACCACATATTAGAGATGCATCGACGTGAATTAGATGCATCCCTAATTTTTTAGATGCATCCTAATATATTTTCTAGCTAAAAATTAGATGCATATACATATATTAGACGCATTTTAGCAAATTAGGAAAGTTCTTTGTATTTTTTGTCCTCTGCGGGTCAAATTTGTTGCAAGTACTACTTTGCATCGTTTTCACTTCAAAATTACTTTTGAAACTAATTGGGATGCATCTGAATGAATAGAGATCTCTAATTCAAGTCGATGCATCTCAAATATGTGGTTATAGTTATTTCTCATCCTTCTCATTATAAGTTTTCTTCTCACTGGATCCTTACTCCTAATTCTACAACTCATAACCTCAAACTAAACATCATTCGTCACTCTAGTTCTTGCATTTTCTATCCCCTTGCTCGGAAAAGAAAACAGTAATGCACCAAATAACCATCCACCAAATTACTAATTTAAGATTAAACATGGTTACCCAAAAAAAATTAAGATTAAACAAAAGCGACAAAAATGATACATTGATTGTTTTAATACAACTTCCATCCTATTTTCAGTAAAATTTAGGCACTTAGAACATTCCCCATACCAGTTTTTACAGGCTTGTATTCCTCAAGACATAAGGCAACTCTTTCATCTTTATAAAATTTAATGGCTAGTCTGATTCCTTGTGGAGTTGTCTTCAGTTCCCTCAAGGCATCTGAGAGTTTTTGTCATAAGAAATGGGACACAAAAATGCACAAGAACCCGGCCTATGTTAACAAGATCAAAACTGTGAGTTGCTTAGAAAAGTGACCATGCATCTGGCGCTTTGAAACATCCCATCCAACTTCTGCCAAACAGCAGATTGAGCTTCTAGAAGCTTTTGTGCCTTAGCTTGTAACTTGGATTGCCGTCTAATAGTTTCACCATGTATCTGCCAAGAACAAACACCAACATTAGTACGAATTTCGAAAATCTGCAATCTGAAGCATGTGAAACAACCAAGTATAAGAAGTGCAAACCTTCAAAAACAATCGGATCAGAGCCTGTATAAACTCAAAGTTATTTCTGAATGAGATTTCGTGTATTAAGTACTCAAGCACAAGTTCAAGGATGTATAACTCGGGTCTGTTTTCAGCTTCTTGCTCGTCGTCATCATCGATAATCTGAAGCATCCTTAGTTCCATATCCAATGTTGAAGGAGATAAACCCTTGAGGTAATCTGTTAAAGCCTCAACTGTATATTTGGTAGCAAGATAAGGAAAAGGCAAATAATTAGTATTATCATTACAAAACGACATTCAAAAGCAAACAACTTCACCAATTATATCATCTCTCAAGCAAAACAAATACACCAAAAACTTACAGTTTTTCGTCTCGACGGATGACTGGAAGAATTGTACAAAGGGTGATGAGGGCAGCTCTCTATTTCTGATAATCTTATCAGACTGATCATCTTTTATGCCATTTTCTTCAGTTGGTTCACTCGCCTTAAACACTATTTCTCCAGAGAGGGATGGAATTGAAGGTAAAAAGAAACGTGCCTTTTCAGGCTTTTTTGGAGGCTCAATTGGCTTGTTGCGGGCCTGAAAAATGCAAAATGATACAATAAACACATGATACAACAGAGTATTACATATAGCTATCTTAACATGTTCATGAAGTATGTGTTAGAATGATGTGTATTTAAAAGAGGAACCTTTATGATGTCCAAATTGATCAAACTTTGCCACTGGCTCTTAGGCAGCAATGAAAGTGTGACTAGGTCTGGAATTTGTTGATCAAGTAATGGAGTGTGAGTAATGGCCTGAGGCTGAGAGTTGTCTGAAGCAGGCTTCTCAGATTCATTATCATCTTTAGAGGCCTGCCCTGAAGAAATGGAAGGCAATTTAACGCTCACTACTTCCTTCCCACTTCCGTAAGAATCAATATGCGTGGCACCAGAAAACATCGTCTGGTTTACCCTGAAAAGACAGATGCATACAAATATGTATATGAGCTTTCCTTACAAGCTCAAAGAATTGAGTAGAGGTGGCTTTTTTACCCATTTACTTATGAATGAGTCTGTTCAGGTTATGTTATATCTCTAACAGGTCAAAAGAGTAAAATCAAAATAGCTCAAAAGTAAACAAGTATAATAACGTCACCAAAGTAGGAACATTAATGTGCAAAAAGTTAGATCCTTACTGAAATTATACAGATCTTGTCACATTTGACACTAATGATTTGAATAACTATTTTATAAATTTGGACAAGTGATGTCAACTTAACCCCTTCCGACCCAAGAAAACTACCCTTGTGATGCGCCTATTTTGCCACCTCTATTCGACTATTCTATAGAAATATGAAGCTCTAAATTTATTGCTATGTTAATCTACTTGCTATGTCCCATGAAAATTAAAATGTTTAAATTGGCACGAAGGTCTGGGACAATGTTAGGCCACTGGATAAATGAGTAACATATGAGGTTTTCCCTATTCAGGTTACCCAAGGAGAGTAGTCTTTGAATCAGATGTACGCGGCCTAACCGGGTTATCCCCGTCCGTTTCCAACCCTTTCCCAGGCCACCCCCAAATGTGTAACTAGTGAGGTTTGAAACACCTTTTTTTGGGAAGATCAGGTGCCTAACCACTATACCACTGCTACTAGTCAATATCTAAGATATCCTCCAATTAAAACAAATATAGGAATCATGTGAACCCAAAACTTATATCAGAAATTTTATTTGCAACAATTAGTGAGCAAATAGATATGTTTAAAAAATGAAATATTGCCAATTGATGGACCTCCCAAATAAGGAAGACTAGAACACAGCCCATATCAACAAGTCACTAGTACAGTTGATCGGAATAAGCAAACACAGATCCTAACAAAGCTACCGCGTTGCTACTGTCGCTAAATTGAATGCTTTGACCTCAAATAAGAGACAGAACAAACAAACAGGATTAGAAACAGGCAAACAGAATATGTTGCTTACCACAGGTAGACACCATTCTGATCAACATGAGTTGTTGCCAAAACATCCATATTGGGTGACAAAGATAACGCAGTAATTGATACATCAACATGTATGGCGTCAATCTGCCTTGCTAAGATGACATCCCAAATCCTGAGAGTGCCATCCATACTGGATGACAAGAGCCATTTCCCATCCTCACTAAAGCAAATGTCAGTGATTCTATCAGCATGACCTTCAAACTTCCTGACCAGTTTTAGTGCCACAACATCAAACATACGGATAACTAAATCATCCGTAACAGTAGCCAAAAGACCTGAAATGATTAAAGTCTCAAGTAAATGTTTCTTGGGTCTCTGTGTCAGACATAGCAGAATGTGAATATAATTTAAAGCCGGCATACCATTAGAACGGTGGTAAATGATCTTAACCACAGTGCAACCAATTTCCCACTTGGATTTCAGCTCACGTCCTTTAAAACTCCATACCTGAAACAGTATATAGCTCAGATATGAATAAAACCCACGAGTATATCAATACCTTCGATATTGACCCATCAAAAGAGTTTGAAATGCATAGAAGACAACAAAAATTAGCCAAATGGTGAGTACATACACAGCTTTAAGGCAATTGTGGGCATACCTTTATATCCCCGTTATATCCTGCACTGATCAATAAGGAATTAGTTGAATCGCAGGCAACACCAACCACCTCCCCGTTGTGAGCACAGCTTTTTTCCGCCACATCAACATAAGATCCCCGGCTTATGCCTGATTGAAGATTAAACTTTTCAATCCAACCACCTGCTGTGCCTATCACGGCAAAGTTGCCACATGAACTGATAGTGCAAGCCTGCAACAGATTTAATAAAACGATTATGGAACTGCATTTCATACATAACTTGGCTACAAAACTAAAAAACAATACGTTACACCTAGATATAACATGCCTCAATCATTTATCCCATTCCAATTGAGAAGGAGAAGAATATCAACATGAAATTTTCTAATTCTGAGAAATAACATTACTTGTGATATTAGTAATAGATTCTTTCGTGTAGCAATAAGTAAATAGACCATTACCTTCACTGGAGTCTGAATATCTGCACTGGGTGTCAGGATATGTTCACCAAGAACAAAATTTTGTAGCCTCCAAACATATGCATGTGGGGTATCCATATGACACGTAACTACATTCGACCAGTCCCTTTCCCTAATTTCAGCTAATGCAATTAGCACAAAAACAAAACATCAGATGACAAGCTTCGATAAATGCTCAGACGTGTTCATTCTTGAAACCAAAATATGTCACAAAGTTCAAATAGAAGCCACAAACTTTGACCATCTAAATACCAATATCTATAATGGATATCAATAATAACAGTAGTATGTCCATCATCCAGGTGAAAAAAGTTAAAGTGCTACTAAGAAAATAATCGATGACTGCACTAAACAACTAAAAAATATAACTTTCGAACTGAGTTTAAAGTTGAATTTCCTAAGATAAAAGTACATTTTTTACCGGGAAAGAGGTAGTAGTAAATAATAATTAAAATAATGAAGTTATCTCTTCGTATATGATAACAGAAAGCCAAAAACAAAATATCAGATTTGTTAGACAACATACCAACATCAAATGCAATCACAGGCTTCAATTTTATTTCTTCATCCTGAAAGAAACCAATTAAGAAATGTATAAGAAAAACATGAATCTCAACAAAAAACGTAAACGAACCAACAATTTTCACTAAAAACATAGTTCAGTAAATTGTAGAAATGCATTCAGATGATGTGCTTCTTTAACTCCAGTGGCGGGGTATTCTCTAACTATCACTCAAAACTAACACAATGCCAGACGCAATGAAAATGCAGCTTTAATTTGAGTTTCTCTACCTTCAATTTGAGTTTCTTTGCTCTTTTTGTTACATGGCGCTGAGAAAGCTCTCTGCTTTGTTGATCCTGAATAGCAACAAAACGAAAAAATAAAAGATGCAGAAAAACCAATTTATGAGAAAACTCAGATGATTAATTTGTGGTAAAACAATAAACTAAGATTGAAAGTACAGCTAGAAGAGAATCAGACAAGACAGAATCATTGAAATTAAGCTCTCATTTTATTACTGATACATGGTACTTCACAAATGAAATAGTACACAAATGCTTTTATGCATAACCACACAACTTCAAGAGAGAGTCTTAAATAGAATTATATACTGTATAATTTATACGCATATACATACATATGCACAAAAATTATATATTTTACATGTGCAAGTAGAACCATATATGAATAGTATCTAACCTGGATAACAGAGAAGAGGCGAAATGCACGATCTTGACCAGCAGAGAGAATGTGTCTCCCATTAGCATAGAACCTGCAAAGTTCACCCAGCAATATGAATAAACAATATAAACGGTATCTTAGTTCTTACACTAATAGGTACGCCTTTTTGTACATAAAAAAAGGTTAACTAAAGTAATAAGTAAATGGCTTCCCACATATTGGTGCAAAACAGCGCAAACATGATGACAAGTCTGATGTAATCATAACATTGTATTACCTTATACAAAGAGGAGGCGCACTGTGCCCACTTCGAAACCTTAGCAAACGAGGATCGCCATCAGTTGTGTCAAAAATCCACATCTACAAAGTCATACGAGGTAAGATTCAAGAAAAATCACGTTTCCAAGTGATACTACGTGAGAAGTAGAAAGACAGTGCTAAAATAAAGGAAGCACAGGAGGACAGCTTGCCTTTGTGCATTAAATGGGAACAATACAGCATAGCAATGAACAGAAAGCATACAGCATTTCATCTTTACCTTTATAGAGTTGTCTGCCGATGTACTCATTAACACTGGTTCATTAGCAAAGAAATGCAATGAGATCACAGAGCTATCGTGAGCATCTCTGATAACAGACTGAAGCCTCTTCTTTTCAAGATTCCATATGCTTATTACACCGGATGAGCCTCCAGATGCTAAAAGAGGTTGACCATCTGCAAAATCCAGTGAAATTTATAGCTTAATTGACATGAATAGAAGCAAGAGAACATTACAGACCCAGAATAAGATCGAAAACACTCAAGAAACAAATTTGATAATGGGTCCATAGATCTAACTATATATCTCTTCTAACAGTCTCCTAGATGCCATTTATTATAACAATTTCATCCGGTCTCCGTAATCCAGCTTTCTGATTCCCCAATTCGTTTCTCCACTTCTCAATGAAGTGAACTAAACCCACAAAATAAGACCGGTAATAACCTAGAGTACTTATTTCAATTCATATAATGGGGTCAATAACTTCATTTGAACATCCTCGATTCTCATCATATAAAGGAGACATCAACTAGACAATACATGTACGACTGACATTAAGTTAAACCTGCCTTCCTCAAATGATACATCCCCCCTGTAAACATACACACCATAGACATTGCCCTTCAAGTTACAAGGATCTACACAGTCAACTGATTAATATCCCTATTCCACTTCATTAATCTTCAGGAACATCCTTTATACCTTACTATAAGTGAATGCTAACCCCAAAGTTCATGTTTGACTAGAGGATGGAGAATGGGTCAACAAAGAGGCAGTGACATGCCAGATACAGCCACGCACTACCTAACCAGACTCCAAAGATGCATTAAAAAGGCTCATAATTTGGAATTATTAATTAACATTGCTAATTACATAATATCGCCATTCACTCCCAAATAACTGAAGTGAAGCTACAACAACTCTAAATCAATCAATAAAGAAACGGAGTTCTAGCAGTCTTAGTGCCAGCAGTACAAAAGGACCTCAAGTAAACCCTATAAAAACTAGTAACAAGTGCACAAACAAGTCAAACCAGAAATTATCAGATTCGTAACAAGGGAGTCCTGCTATGAGAGATCAGAGATATAATGGCACATCAATCAACAATAATCAGCCTAAAGATCTCACCAGTTCTGAACGACAAGGCAGTCACGGCACCTCGAGTGGATTGACTAAAACTAACAACTTCCTCATCGAAACGGATATTGTGAACATGAATCTTTCCATCCGCGCATCCAACGGCAATGACATCTAAAGCTGGAGAAGAAACGCAACAAGAAATAGATGACTGCCAACCTTTGAATTCATAAAGTTTTTTCTTTGTGTTGACGTTCCAAAGTTGAAGTGAACCATCCTGACTTCCAAGAATAACCTGTTTTCATGCTTCCGTTGAGTTAATGCGCCAAATAACAAATGAAGCAGTAACAATACCCATAAAACTAAAGTTAAAGGAATACCTTGTTTAAGTACGTGTCTGGATGCATGATACAACTTGGAGTGAATTCACTATCTAGTAGAATATGTCCAACTGGAGATGGATTTTCCTCAATTCCTTTGAACGCCCACATGAAAACATTGCCTTCTACATCAACACTCAGGATATGTTCTCCAAATAGAAGCAACAAGTTGACTTTGGCACTATGTCTGCTCCATGTAGCCACCTGTTTGTATTAACAATCTCTTTCAGATAACTAACAAGCATCAACGCACGCATCTTCTTTCCATACATTTGGATCATAGTATCAAACAACAATGAAAACTTATGCTCTCGTTCATTTATAAATTATAATGTGAGGAATCAGCTTTCCCAGAGAAAAAGAAGTGTTGTGAAAATCGAAAAAACAACACCTCCAGATAAATCAGCATTATCAGGCCATTCCCCTTATTCGGCTCAATAGCTTAATACAACTATACAGATTCTGCTTTTCATGTTCTATAAAAAAAACCTATCTATGTTATAGTTGTTTTCAAAAATTATCGTCTCAAGTTAGGATATTTCAGTTGTGAAGCATAACAAGCAGGTTAACAAAATTTGTGGTGGACTATAGGGAAAAGATACCCCAAACGAAAATTAGAGGAAAGTAAGTAAGCAAAGCAAAACAAATTTGAACGATCTTTACAGGTTTGGATACGAGGGGGGAAAAAAAGAACGTCTAACAGCCTATGACAATTAATGCAGAATGTATATTAACAAGCTAAAACTGTAAAACATAGCATACAGAATTTGACACATAAGATGTAAACAGCATGCAAACTTAAGTAGCAATCATGTAGCTTATCATAAACAAAAAATCGGCCAACTCCGCTACATTATCTCCAGTGACTATTAAGAAATAATAAAATGCTCTTAAATGACAATGTTCATCGTCAGACAATACCTTTTACAATCTAAGTAAGATGGGTATGAGTGACGAACCTGATGAGCACGCTTGAATACCCCAATATCATTTCCATATGCAGCAAATGTATAATCACGATATGACGCAAGAGCCCGGATCTTCTTTGGAAGTTGAGGACCTTTAAGAAATGTCCAAACATCAAAAACCATACCGCTCATGAAATTACAGAAAACAAAACCAAAAAAAACTCTTTTAAGACCATATATAAGGTACCCAAAACGATAAAAATACTTGATTTCAGAAAAAGACCTGTGTATAATCAAATGCTTCAAGCCCACCCGATCAAAAATTCGCATTTTTTATGTTAAATTAGTTACTTAACCTAACATTTGCCTAAGCTTATTTGATGGTAATATGAGCTTATTGAAATTTGATAAGCTCGTAAGCTCATTTTTTTGGGCTTATGAGTTTATATCCTCTTGATCTTATGAGCTTATAAGCTCATAAATATATAAACTCGCAAGCTCAAAAAAATAAGCTAATGAGCTTATTAAAATTTCAATAAGCTCATAAGACCATCAAATTAGCTTAGACAAATGTTATTAATAATCTTTCTCAAAATTTAAGTAACTAATATAACATAAAAGAGCAAATTTTTTGATCCGGTGGCTTGAAGCATTTGATTATACACGGGTCTTATTCTGAAATTAAGTCTATTTATTGTTTCGGGTACTTTATTTGATGAAATTGGTAGAGTTAAGATTAAGGGGGTGTTTATTTAAGCTTATTTGATGGTTTGTGAGCTTATTGAAAATTTGATAAGCTCATAAGCTCACTTTTTTGGGCTTATGACTTTATCCTATTGATCTTATGAGCTTATAAGCTCATAAATATATAAACTATAAGCTCAAAAAATAAGCTTATGAGCTTATTAAAATTTCAACAAGCTCATAAACCATCAAATAAGCTTAAACAAACACCCATTTAATCTTAAGTCCACCAATTTCATCCAAAAAAAAATTACTTACCAACAAGAACCAAACTGAGCTTAGCACACTGTCAAAACAAAACAAAACAAAACAAAAATGTCAAATTCAATACTGAAAAAAACTTTACATAAAAAAATAATAAATTTTTACAAAAATAAAAAAAAAGTTACATTATAAATTTGCCAAGATTTGCCAACGCTAACAGTAACAAAAGTTTCAGTGCCCAATCTTTGAACAGAGAATGGAACACTGCTTGTTATGTATCCAATTGCACGAAACGGAGAGAATATACCCATCTTTTCTTTCCAGCTGTTTTGGTGTAACGGTAGGGTTTAATGGATGGAGGAAGAAGATGAATAATTAGGGTTTTAAGGGTTTACTTTAAAACATGGTTACGATGTCGTTTCGATGAGTTTGGTTTTATGTCAATTCGAGTCCTGTATCTTTTTTTTCTTGAATATCAAAGGGTAAAGACCATAAAATATAACAACGTACTTTCTCCAATTTACCGAGATGAAATACCTACTTTTTTATTAACATTTAAGCCAACGAAACTATCAACTATTGTTCTGATATCAACAAAAAGTTGTATTATATTATAANATGAGCTTATTAAAATTTCAATAAGCTCATAAGACCATCAAATTAGCTTAGACAAATGTTATTAATAATCTTTCTCAAAATTTAAGTAACTAATATAACATAAAAGAGCAAATTTTTTGATCCGGTGGCTTGAAGCATTTGATTATACACGGGTCTTATTCTGAAATTAAGTCTATTTATTGTTTCGGGTACTTTATTTGATGAAATTGGTAGAGTTAAGATTAAGGGGGTGTTTATTTAAGCTTATTTGATGGTTTGTGAGCTTATTGAAAATTTGATAAGCTCATAAGCTCACTTTTTTGGGCTTATGACTTTATCCTATTGATCTTATGAGCTTATAAGCTCATAAATATATAAACTATAAGCTCAAAAAATAAGCTTATGAGCTTATTAAAATTTCAACAAGCTCATAAACCATCAAATAAGCTTAAACAAACACCCATTTAATCTTAAGTCCACCAATTTCATCCAAAAAAAAATTACTTACCAACAAGAACCAAACTGAGCTTAGCACACTGTCAAAACAAAACAAAACAAAACAAAAATGTCAAATTCAATACTGAAAAAAAATTTACATAAAAAAATAATAAATTTTTACAAAAATAAAAAAAGGGTTACATTATAAATTTGCCAAGATTTGCCAACGCTAACAGTAACAAAAGTTTCAGTGCCCAATCTTTGAACAGAGAATGGAACACTGCTTGTTATGTATCCAATTGCACGAAACGGAGAGAATATTCCCATCTTTTGTTTCTAACTGTTTTGTGCAACGGTAGGGTTTAATGGAGGAAGAAGATGAATATGAAATTAGGGTTTTAAGGGTTTCTTTTAAAACATGGTTACGATGTCGTTTTGAGGAGTTTGGCTTTATGTCAATTCCAGTCCTGTATCTTTTTATTCTTGAATTAAACTGCTCTTATATCAAACTAAAAAGATTAATATTTAGAAATTGTGCTTATGTTAGATGTAGTTTATAAAGGGAAATTTGATAAAAGTTGTCGCACTAGTCTCTCACACAGTCACACACAAGCTTTAAAATGGAACTAGGTATCTTTGACAAAAGTAATTGTTGTTGTAACTAAAGGGGTGTTTGGTTGGACATAATGGGCTATAAGGAATTAAAAAGATAATGAATAATAGGACTTGGTATAATATAATACAATCATCCATTACCCACTTTTGGGTAATGGACCATTACCCAACAAATTGGGTGGTATAACTTTTCATTACCCTCTAATTAATGGCGGCAACATTCCAATATTTCCCGCCACTCTCTTAAAGTATTTCAATATCACCCTATTAAATCATTTTCATGTTTTTCTCATCTCTATCTTAGGCACAAACACCAACCTAATTATCCAAGGTAAATTAATGAATCAAATATTCGTGTTTAATGTAACGATAGTATAATATCTTCAATATATTTCTCACTTTGAACAAGATACATGTTTTTACATGATCTCGTGATGCTTATAACTAGGGCTGAGCACCGAAGGTTCAAAACCGAACCGGACCGACAAAACCGACCGAACCGACGAAAACCGAACCGGACCGACGGCCCGTCGGTTCGGTTTCGGTTCCGGTCTTTCATAAAATTCGGTTTCGGGTCGGTTCGGTTCGGTCCGGTTCGGCCCAAAACCGACAAAAAACATGCCAAAATACACGTAGACCGACAAAACCGAACCGAACCGACGAAAACCGAACCGACCCGACGGCCCGTCGGTTCGGTTTCGGTTTCGGTTTTTCATGAAATTCGGTTCTCGGTTTTTTCGGGTCGGGTCGGTTCCGGCCCGATGCTCAACCCTACTTATAACTGATGGTAATAATATATTTGTTCAATTTTTTATCACTTCCAAATACAAAATATTATACTTGTGGTCTGTTCAACCTTACTTCACAGTTAAGAATTTTGTTTCTTGACTTGAACTTTTTACGTGCAATGCTTGTAAGTAATTATTTTGTGCCTACTTAATTGTATCCTTGGTAATGTTAGCATTAATGTGGATAAAAATTGGGGCAACTGATAGCGTTGATAGTTAGACTTGAAAAATATTATTAGGATCCCTCCAAGAGTGATGATGGAACATGTCATTCGTGTATATTTTTGTGCTTGTGTCGTATAGTCTTATATTTAGTTAACATATGTATTTGTAGATCAAATGGCTCGTCGCCCTCTTAACAAAAGACAACGCAAACTTTTATTGCTTCAACAAGTAACATCTGCTTTGATGGTCTTGTTATTTGGTTTCTACTATTTTCTTGTTTGCTTGCATCTTCGATTTAATATTCGTGAAATCAAAACAAAGGAAGATAAAAGGATGGCGCGAATGAAATGGATGTTTAGATTGACCATGGAATGTGATGCTATATGTATTAGTGAGCTTCGTATGGATAGAGCCACCTTTAATATACTATGTCACATGGTCAAAGACATTGGGGGTTTAAGGCCTACTAGAAACACATCCATAGAAGAGGTTGTAGCAATGTTTTTATACACCTTGGCTCACCACAAAAAAAAAGTAGGACAATCTGCCATCTCTTTTTTCGTAGTAGAGAAACTGTGAGTCGACAATTCCACCAAGTTCTTATAGCAATATTGAAACTGCATAATGTTTTGCTAAAAAAACCAGAGCCTATTACTGAAGACTGTCAAGATGAGAGATGGAACTGTTTTCAGGTATGATGAGTTTATAGGCATGTAAGAATAAAAAGTTAAAAAAGGTAACATCCCTTACTAAATGACTTATTTTATTTTATAGGGTTGTTTAGGAGCTTTGGACGGGACTTTAGTTAAAGTTACACCTCCAACTGGTGAAAAGCCTAGATATCGCACGAGAAAGGGGTGTATTTCAACCAACGTTCTAGGTGTTTGTTGCCCAAACATGCAATTCATATATGTTTTGCCTGGTTGGGAAGGTTCTGCCCATGACGGTCGTGTGCTTCGTGACGCAATATCAAGGCCACGAGGTCTAAGAGTACCCCATGGTTCTTATTATTTGGTTGACGCTGGGTATTGCAATGCAAAGGGATTTCTTGCCCCGTACCGAGGACAACGATACCACTTAAAAGAGTTTGATGGTCACCGGCCAGAGACTGCTCAAGAGTACTTCAATATGAAGCATTCTAAAGCCAGGAATGTTATTGAAAGATGTTTTGGATTGTTAAAAGGAAGATGGAAGATCCTTGCATCCCCTTCATTCTTTTCAATTCAGACCCAAGTTAGAATTATTATGGCATGTTGCCTATTGCACAACTTGATTCGAAAATTCATGAGTCATGATCTGCAAGAGTCGGTCCTTGATGATGATGATGATTATGATGATGAAGAAGTGGAGGATGAGGAAGAAAACGAAGATATGGAATATGTTACCAATATTAGTCCAAGTGATGAGTGGCTGACATTTAGAAATACTATGTCTGAAAATATGTTCAATGCGTGGTCCAATAGATAGATTACTTATATTATTGTTCTGTTTTTTGGATGGTGATTTGTAATCTGGATTTATAATCGTGTTTATTGGATATTTCTAGTTTTTTTGTTTGTCAATTTCAGTTTGTGCATTATTATTGTATGCATTGTTATTCCGTACTTATGAATTCATTTATATTAAATAATTTCTTTATCAAATAATATCCACTTAAGATAGCAATACTGATTTGCATTTTTAAAATTTTTAGGTACTTATGGCTGCGTCTCCATGTGATCGTGGTAGGGGCAAGAACAAACAATTCTTGAAAGAAGAGGAAATTGAAGTGTTAGTCGATGTTTTGCAAGAACTTGCTGGTGATCCTTTATGGAAGGTAGATGGCGGATTCAAAAACAATTACATGGTTGAAGTACGTAAGAGGATGGCACAAAAGATTCCAAACTTGGATAAGGAAGTCAACCCTCACATTGACTCTAAGATCAAACTCCTTAGAAACAAGTACAATCCAATCTCAGAGATGTTAATGCAAAGTGGATGTCAATGGGATGATGTTGAGAACAAAATCAACTGCGAGAAGCAATGGTATGATGATTGGTGTAAGGTAAGAAAATCTAAAGGAAATATATTTTTAAGTTTTTAACCATATGACCCATTCTCATGGTTGTTTGTTTATATACAACAATTGTTGCAGACTCACAAGAACGCAACTGGACTATTTAACTTCAAATTTCCATATTTGCACAAGTTGGATATGGTGTGGGGTAAAGATAGGGCAACAGGGCTAAAAGCCGAAGATATATCAGAGGCATGTGAAGGTACTAATAACCAAGCTAATGCAGTTTTATGCGCGTCCTCTGATAGTGAAGATGAAGTTTTCGTGGTCCCTAATACACAACCTGGTCTATCAACAATTCACGCTACAAAGAAAAGAAAGAAAATTTCACCACCAACAGAAAGTTCTTACAAAAAGAAGAAGGCAATGACGCCTCATCAAGTTATTGATGCTAAATTAGATGGTCTGAGTTCTGATTTTAAGAAAGTTTATGGAGAAATGGCCTCAAAATTTGGTGTTGTTGCTGATGCTTTGACTCTTGATGCAAATAAATCAGAATTTGTGAGTGAAGACAAGATGAAGGAGGTAATGAATGAACTTATCAATATTGGTATATCTCCGTTGGATATTGGCAAGGTTGTTGAGATATGCTACAATGAACCCATCAAAGTTAAGACCTTGTTTACTTTGGCAAGCTCTATGAGAAAGTCATATGTGCTTGGGTTCTTGCATCCACAAAACTAGTTATGAATCATGCCTTGGAGTTTAATTACCCTTATTGTTGTTATGATAAGACTCTTGTTAGTAGTATTAGCGTATTGTTGGTTTTCTTAGTTGGAACTATTTTTTGTGTTTTCCCAACTACTCTTAACCATGTATAATTGCATTAGCTGGGCATTTTAGACCCATTTTGAATCTATGGTTGTTCATTATATACTTTCCGAGTCAAAATTAGGTTCGTGATGGTTTCTGTTGGTATGTGGTTTATCTTAAATATTGGACAAAGCATCAGGTGGAGTAGAGTGGTGTTTGGATAAAATATTTTTGACACTTGAGATGAAAGTTCGCGGATCGGCGGTATGTGGATCAAATAGTGTTGAGGCTAACAGTTTGTTAGTCTGAAATGTTTGGTTGCTAACAGTTTTGTGAGGCGAGATTTTTCAGATGGAAATTCGTGTGAGACATGGAAAACATACTCGAGTTTGTATTTGGGTCAAAGTGATAATGGCAGCGAAATCACTAGAGTTTGTTTCATAATCCAGGTATTAGTTAATATGTGATATAAACCAATGCCTGCACCTTTTTTCCCCCTACTGTGTCATTTTCATTTTTGGTGTCATATGTATTTTCATGTATCTTGCTGGAAAGTTGAGTATACATTCTTATTGGTAATGTATAGTTGTATACAGAGTGTCATTTTCATGTAATATATCCCTTATAGTGTTTTGAATTAAACAAGCAACATCAATGATAATGGGAATGATTATACCAAAAGAACCATGCAATATTAATGCAATAAGAATTACCTTTCCCTTTCCCCTACATTATTATTACCTTTCCCTTTCCCATTACCCCATTTGAACCAAGCACACCCTAAGTAATTGTTGTTGTAACTAAAGATGTAGTTGTAGATGGAGATAGGGTGTCAAAAAACTCGACTTGGACCCGAACCTTATTAAGCCTATTCTGGTTGGGTTACGGGTCAATAATTTTATTCGGGTCAACCCAGGTAACCCGAATACTAAATAGGTTCGGGTATCGGGCTGAAAATATTTGGCTAACTCGGGCTCGGTTCAACCCGATTGACCCGAATAAAGGTTTTTAAGTTTTTTTTAAATAATTTTTTATAAATTATCTATTTAAATGAGTAAAAATAGGTAATTTTATTACATTTACTCATATTCGAGTTGACCTGAACCAGAGTGGACTCGACCCGAACCCGACTAACCCGAAATCGAATAAGGTCGGGCTCGGGTATGTTATTTTTAGCATTGACCCGACTTGAATTGACCCGAACCCGACCAACTCAACCCGATTAATGCCCCTAGATGGAGATGGAGAGGGAGATTATATATATATATATATATATATATATATATATATATATATATATATATATATATATATATNTTTTTTTTATTTTTTTTTATTTTTTATTTATTTTTTTTTTTTTTTGCGTTTTTTTTCCAGTATGCTTTGTTTGTAAAATTATTAGTGCATATGTGTTTTTACGAATTAATTTTTTCTTATTTTAGTTTGTGTAATAATTTTTACCAGTGTTGCAAAAATCGGCCTAGGCAGCCTTGTAATCGGCGATTATAAGGTACACGGCCTTTCACCCTGTTGATTTTTACACGGTAATCGGCCTTGTAATCGGCTATTACACGCTACAGGGTGGTCAACCGCCTCACTACCGACTCACGATTTTTGCAACATTGATTTTTACAACATGCATGTTTTTCAAATAGTAAAGTGCATACGTATTTTTTTGATAATGTAAATTTATAACAAACCAGAACATATATGTTAAACACAAAAGTCGATATCGATTGAAATACAATTAAGATACAAATTTCTAAAAAGAAAAAAAAATACTTGAATCTAATCGATCTATACATGTATGCACTAATATTAAACGCAAACGTACATATGTGCAAGTCATTGTTATCAACATTTTTAGAAGTCGAACATATATGCACGCCTTCAATAATCGTATTTCTTCAACCGCCGCATATTATCATCATGTATCTATGTGTGTATCCACTTCTAGATCTTCATTGTTATCACCATCTTCATTAATCTGGTACAAACATACCAGAAAACAATTAAACCTCAACTAAATAGGAAATGAACTTTTTAATCATATTTGTAAAACATACATGTTTTAAGCATACATGTTTATAGGCAATCATTTTTTTTAAACAGACCTGTTTAAAACATACATGTTCAAAAAATCATGTTCTCAAACATATATGGAGAAAGCCTCACATATATGTTTTGAACACGTATGTTTTGAGTATACATGTATGTTTTGAACATACATGTTTTAAGAAAGCCTCACATATATGTTTTGAACATAAATATGTTTTTCATTAGTTACACCCCTGTTTTGAAATAAAATAAACACCCATGTTATAAAATAACCTACACCAAAAAAACACAAATCACCCAATTACTACGTACTCTATTGCAACCAAAGGAATTAAAACATATATGTTTTGAACATGTATGCATCCATTTTTCCTTGAATTTATATTAACCTTACAACAAATATGCATATTACTTTTATTGATTTTGTACAAGCCGAAAAACACATATGCACCATTGCAAAATTACGTACACTTACCAAATGACATACAACAAAAACTAAGAATTATAAAATACTAAATCCTAAATAAAGCCAATGACCGTAAGTAGATTACATCACAACACAACACGTGACAAAAACTCATGATCTATTTATGACTCATGTATATTTCATATCATCGACTACGGATAAAAAAATATATTAGATGATGACATCAATTTATCTTGCGTACGTTTTTTCTCTATCTTGTGTTATTATTGTTTTTACTAAATCGTTATTTGATCATGTATATACATCTACCGTATTCAAGAAATTTATTAAAGATTAAGATCTAAACATACCCGTAATCAGTATTCGTTTCAATCACCAAATGTTACATTCGCAAAGATTGATAGCAACTATTATTAAAAATTTAAATAAATTACCTGAATGAATTAAAGGGGATTAAAAACAACCAAAAAGCAACACCTACCAAAGAGGAAGACGAAAAACATGATCCGTATGCATAAAACCTTTTTCGTCCTAATCCATAGATCTAGAAACAAAACCAAAAAAAATCACTGTAGAGGAGATGAAGATTTTGGGAGGGGCGGCAGTTTTTTTTAGGGTTACTGAAAACAATTAAATCCCTTAATTATGGACGGTTTTAAAAAATATATGGATATGTGATATCCCTTAATTACCCTTATACTATTTACATCAATTTACATGATCTTTTAATTATTTATATAAATAGCACATTCTTTTTTGACCATTGATCAATTAATCCAATGGCTAAAAAGTGATTCTCGCAGTTTTCGCAGATAAGGTGGTTCTCGCATGAAAGTCTCACTATATATATATATATATATATATATATATATATATATATGAGATAGTATATAAATACCAAACTTTCTACATACAAGGACTCATCCCCCACCTATCCAGCTAAAAGAAATCATGTGATGATTAAAGCATTAATATTTCACCCATTTTTTTATAATTTAAAAACCTTAAAACCGTTAATCGTAAGTCGAAAAAAAAATACCGCGTTACGAGAGCATTAATTATCTTTCTATAGGATATTGCATGGATATACTTTCGACAAAAAAAAAATTCGTTTTTCACGTTTTTTTTCGTGCGAAAATCATATATGATAGTATCATATATGATATACATATCATATATATATTACATATCATATATGATATTACATATTAATCATATAATGATTATTAATATCATATATATATATCATATATGATTTTTCCGGCCACGAAAAAAAACGTGAAAAAAACGAAAAAAAAAAATTTGTCGAAAGTATATCACAATGCATATCTATAGAAAGATAATTAAATGCTCGTCGTAACGGTATATTTTTTTTCGCTTAACGATTAACGGTTTGAAAGATATTAATATTTGAAAAAAAAGGATGAAAGTGGGTTTTTTAAATTGTTGGGATTAATCTCATCCATTAGATCAAATAAAGATGGAGGGAAGATGGATGGTGGAGATTAGTCCCTTGGTATGTAAAAAAAGTTTGGTCCTCAAATGATCTTATATATATATATATATAGACTTAGGATCAAATGAGAAGAAACATTAAAATGAGAAGGATGAGAATAACTATAACCACACATTAGAGATGCATCGACTTGAATTAGATGCATCCCTAATCTTTTAGATGCATCCTAATATATTTTCTAGCTAAAAATTAGATGCATATACATATATAAGATGCATTTTAGCAAGTTAGGCAAATCCTATGTATTTTTCGTCCTCTGCGGGTCAAATTTGTTGCAAGTACTACTATGCATTGTTTTCACTTCAAAATCACTTTCAAAACTAGTTTGGATGCATCTAAATGAATAGAAATGCATTTAATTTAAGTCGACGCATCTCAAATATTTGGTTATAGTTATTTCTCATCCTTCTCATTATAAGTTTTCTTCTCACTGGATCTCTACCCTATATATATATATATATATATATATATATATATATATATACTATATATATATATATATAATATATATATATTATATATATATATATATATATATATATATATATATATATACTATATATATATATATATATAGATCTAAGTTCAAATAAGATCAAGCTTAAAGTTGTAAAAATAAGATCCAACTAAAATTTGACAGGTGATACCTCTGGTTAAAATAAAATTAATTTTTTTATTAATTACAACTAAAATTGTTGAAGTTCCGATGGTTTTCTTTTAAAATTGACGAAACAAAGGTGATACACTTTGATTTGACATGTCATGTGTATCAGGTTAAGGTGATACACTTTAATTCAACTTTAAATTTATAATTGTGTATCACTAATTCAAACTCATGTATCAGTGGTTATTAATTGCTAAAATGTTAATTCGTATTAATATTTTATTTTTTGTGTATTATTGCTAATATGGTTATTTATAATTGGTTTTAGTGGCTTTTTTAGACTAGATCTTATTTTTACAACTTTAAGTTTGATCTCATATATATATATTATATATATATATATATATATTATATATTAATAATATATATAATATAATATATATTATATATATATATATAATATATATATATATATATATATATATATATGATTAAGTATATAATGCTACCATGCGCCAAGTCCGCACGATCGGACCTATTTTATATTTTAGACGCGAACAACGCAGTCAGGATAAATCTACCCGCGTTAGGCCATGCGTAAAAGACATCTTCGCAGATTGGCGCCATGGGCGCACTGTTACATACAGGCACCACGATGCTAAGTCGATCGCCATGAGCGCACGCAGACAAAAGCCGTGGTCAACTGCGATCATCCTCAAACGTTAGAGTCTACGCGGTTACGATACATCCATCTGCGTCTGTGCGCGCGCTTGAAACTATTAGTCGCGGTCACGGTACATCCATCCGCGCTCTTGTTTTTATTATAATAAAAAAGAAAAAGATCAACTAATCGCCATGAGCGCACTATAGATTAGCTATGTGCTACTTTTTTTTATATGTAGTTATAAAACCTCACGATAGGTGTAATTCGCAGAGCGAAAATTTCTTTTATATGCTATGTGCTATACTATGCTTCACGCTATTTATATTTTACTTCATTAAGTTTAATATGTTGCGACTCGCGGCATATACTTCTAATATTTGCATTAAGTGTTTTTCAGGATTTGAATAACTAAGTTTAATGCTCCTACACGAGTAGCACCATCAAACTTGGGGGGCTACCAGGGTACATAATACCACTGTTTGCGCACATCGTACGCAGGCGTATTTGAAAGCAGATCGTACGTAAGAGGTATTGCAAGCCCAGTACAAAGACGAATTTAAATATTCGCACCATCTTGCCGCAGGGGAGACGTCCTCTGTCGGTTATAAAGACGAATGTTATGTTCGCACCTTGTCGCGCACAGCGCGCACTTCTGCCACAGAAGCACGTCTTCTGTCGCGCCATGTTGCATCGCTACTGGTACAAAAGGTACGCCCTTACCCAGGATGCAGCATACGAGATCCACCTTCACCATTGTGAGACAATCACAATCGCAATCCCAGTGCGCACTGTCGCATGTGGGCAAAAGGTGATACACTTTGATTTGACATGTCATGTGTATCAGGTTAAGGTGATACACTTTAATTCAACTTGTAAATTTATAATTGTGTATCACTAATTCAAACTCATGTATCAGTTGGTTATTAATTGCTAAAATGTTAATTCGTATTAATATTTTATTTTTTGTGTATTATTGCTAATATGGTTATTTATAATTGGTTTTAGTGGCTTTTTAGACTAGATCTTATTTTTACAACTTTAAGTTTGATCTCATATATATATATATATATATATATATATATATATATATATATATATATATATATATATATATATATATATATATATATATATATATATATATATATATATATATATATATATATATAAGCTAATGAAGTATGATTTGATTGCAAATATTATGGAAGATTATTTTTTGTAGGGTTTTTCTAACTTGTGCCTGTGGACGTATAGTCTGGCCCGCGCCCAGACAATGGGCCAGGCCCGGCAGACAGCGGCCCACTCTACGCCTAAACCTTAATCCATGCCTATAAATACATGGCTGGAATCCCCTTATTCATGATCTCATAACAGGTTACCCTAAACCTAACTCATATATGCTACATCGCATCTATACTAACTTGACCGTCGGAGGTGGATCCCGGGGCTACGGCCTCGGGTCCACTCCTAACGGGTTCTCTTTGTTGACAGGTCTACTTAGGGCTCGAGAAGACGACTAACGGCCCAGGGAGAGTCGTTGAATCCAGCCCGCGCCAGATTATGCATCAACAAGTGGCGCCATCCGTGGGACATGACTACGACAAGTTTCGTGCTCTCACATCACCGGAAAGCAACCATCGAGTTCAAAAGCCGGTAACTTTAAAACTTTGTATTTTTTTGGGTTGCACTTTAAAACCCGGCCGATGCGGTATTCATGCGTTAAGATATGTTATCTTTTAAATATTCATAAGATTTTATGTAAATCTTTTAACTTGGTAAACACGATTTTATCTATAGTCGCACTAAGTCCGCATGATCGGACCTACTTTATCTTTTCGCCGCGAATTAATTCGCGCACATAATGTTTTTACGGTTGGTATGCTTGTTTGCACGTTTGAACAACGCAGTCACGATGAATCTACCCGCGTTAGGCCGTGCGTTCGGACATCTTCGCATATTAGCTACGAACAGGCACCACGATGCTAGTCAATCGCCATGAGCGCACTGGACAAAAGCCGTGGTCATGTTATGTTCATCTGCGATCATCCACAAACGTTCGGGTCTATGTGGTCACGATACATCCATCTGCGTCTGTGCGTGCGATTGAAACTATTAGTCGCGGTCACGGTCACGGTGCGATTGAAACAACAATTCATTATTTATGTAGTTTGTAAAACCTCACGATAGGTGTAATTCGCACTACTACTTCTCTTATGTGTTAATTTCACATGCTATGTGCTATATATTGCTTCACGCTAATCTTTTACTTCATTAGGTTTTATATGTTGCGATTCGCGGCATATACTTTTAATATTTGCATTAAGTGTTTTTCAGGATTTGAATAACTAAGTTTAATGCTCCTACAAGAGTAGCACCATCAAACTTGGGGGGCTACCAGGGTATATAATACCACTGTTTCCGTACGCGTCACTCAGGTATATTTGGAAGCAGATCGTACGTAAGAGGTATTGCAAGCCCGGTACAAAGACGGATTTAAATATTCGCACCATCTTGCCGCAGGGGAGACGTCCTCTGTCGGTTGTAAAGACGGATGTAATGTTCGCACCTCCTTGTCGCGCACAGCGCGCACCTTTGCCACAGAAGCATGTCTTCTGTCGCACCATGCTGCATCGCTACTGGTACAAAAGGTACGCCCTTACCCAGGATGCAGCATACGAGATCCACCTTCACCATTGTGAGACTCTCACAATCGCAATGTCAGTGTTACCCCAACTATAGAACTACGTGTTCTTCTTACGGGGTCTTTACTGTCACACTGTGGCGGGAAACCTAGCATATGCGCATCCCTCCCCGTCATGTAAGAACGGGTGTTACTCAGGATGGAACATGGTCACCACGGACGCGCCTACAAGGTCGCGGATTCGGATATAGTCTAATGGGCTAAACAGGACTGCGCCTCTGGGACAACCAGTGCGCACTGTCGCATTTGGGCTGCGCAGTATAGTCCGTCCTATGCGCACACCTGAGTTGCGCACACATGGGCCATGCCGTCATGGTTGATTGGGCCTACGCGGCCATGAACAGAACTTAAGTCTAGCATAACATAGCCATGCACTATGTCACACTAGACTTGGGGGGCTTGTGGACGTATAGTCTGGAATGGGCCAGGCCCGGCAGACAGCGGCCCACTCTACGCCTAAACCCTAATCCATGCCCTATAAATATAGGGCTGGGATTCCCTTCTTCGCAGAACACAACAGGTTACTCTAAACCTAATTCTTGTATGCTATATCGCATCGATACTAACTTGACCGTCGGAGGTGGATCCCGGGGCTACGGCCTCGGGTCCACTCCTAACGGGTTCTCTTTGTTGACAGGTCTACTTAGGGCTCGAGAAGACGACTAACGGCCCAGTGAGAGTCGTCGAATCCAGTCCGCGCCGGATTATGCATCAACAGTGCCCTTAGGGCACAAGTTAGAAAAACCATTTTTTATAATCTCTTATAAGTTTTGTCTATCAAACAAACTTTTTATTTTTTTTAATCTCTTAATAATCTCATGTGTCAAATATACCTTTAATTTTTCATGCTCCAAAATTAAAAATATATCAAGACTACTTTTTCTCTCTCATTTTGCTCCACATTTCTAATTTTCTTATCATTATATACGTTAAAGTTACGCTCACTTCAAGATGCACTTTAATAGCTAATTACTTGTGTTCCCCTCAAAGTGTTTCTTGTTTTTCCATTCCAAAGTGTTATAAAAAAAAGAGTTAACTACATTTTTGGTCCTCGTGGTTTACCGGGTATAACGGTTTTGGTCCAATAGTTTAAAAAGTAACGGATCTAGTCCAGAACACGCCGACCCGTAACACTTTTGGTCCAATTTTCGTTGACCATAGGTTTGACTAGTTAAAAAAATATGATATGACTAAAATACCCTCACCGTTACGCACAGAATTTGCCCCATTCGTCCCTGAGCTAACGACCGTCAGTTCTGTTACTTTAAAAAAAAATCAATATTTTTTCTTAAAAAAAAATTCGAAAAAAAATTTTAGAAAAAAAAATCAAAAAAAAATATTTTCGCTAAAAAAGGTTTCCAAAAAAATTTCAAAAACTTTTTTTTCAATTTTTTTTTCTAAAAGTTTTTTCGAAAATAATTTTAGAAAAAAAAATTTTCAAAAAAAATATTTTTGAAAAAAAATTTCAAAAAAATATTTTCGCTAAAAAAAATTCTAAATTTTTTTTCTTAAAAATTTTGAAAAAAATATTTTAGAAAATAAATTTTGAAAAATTAAAAAAAAAATTGAAAATTTTTTTCTATAACTTTTTTTTTTCAAAATTTGTTTTTCTATAAAATTTTAGAAAAAAAAACATTTGAAAAAAAAATTCTAAAATATTTTCTAAAAAAAATTTAGAAAAAAAGTTTTGAAAAATAAAATTCAAAAGAAAATTACTAACGAAGAAATACGGACGAAAACATAAGAAAGCAGACAAAACCGTATGAAAACTTAAGAAAAACGGACGAAAACATAAAAAAGCAGAAAAAACCGTTTGAAAACGTAAGAAAAACGGACGAAAACGAATAAAAACAGATTAAAACGGACAAACACGTATGAAAGCGTAAGAAAAACGGATGAAAACGTATAAAAACGTATGAAAACGGATTAAAACGTAATAAAAACGAACAAAAACGTATAAAAACGGATTAGAACGTATTAAAACGGACAAAAAACTATGAAAACGTTAGAAAAACGGACGAAAACAAATAAAAACGAATGAAAACGTATAAAAAGGGACAAAACCGAATGAAAACGTAAGAAAAACGGACAAAAACGGATTAAAACGTATTAAAACGGACAAAAACGTATGAAAACGTAAGATAAACGGATGAAAACGACTAAAAACGGACGAAAACATATAAAACGGACGAAACCGTATGAAAACGTAAGAAAAACGGACAAAAATGTATAAAGGACTAACGATGCAAATGATTGTTGGCTAAATGGACTAACGTTGCCACATGATAACTAACAGAACTGACGGCCGTTAGCTCAGGGATGAATGGTGCAAATTCTGTGCGTAAATTCGAGGGTATTTTAGTCATATCACGTTTTTTTAAAACTATTGGACCAAAAGTGTTACGGGTCNCCGGGGCTACGGCCTCGGGTCCACTCCTAACGGGTTCTCTTTGTTGACAGGTCTACTTAGGGCTCGAGAAGACGACTAACGGCCCAGTGAGAGTCGTCGAATCCAGTCCGCGCCGGATTATGCATCAACAGTGCCCTTAGGGCACAAGTTAAGCACACCAAAAGTACAATGGGACCCACGAGAAAGGACATAGGAATTCACGCAAAAGTACACTTTTATGTACTTTTGTGTGGGTCCTTACGTACTTTTATGTACTTTTTGTGTGCTTAACTTGTGCCCTTAGGGCACAAGTTAGAAAAACCATTTTTTATAATCTCTTATAAGTTTTGTCTATCAAACAAACTTTTTATTTTTTTTAATCTCTTAATAATCTCATGTGTCAAATATACCTTTAATTTTTCATGCTCCAAAATTAAAAATATATCAAGACTACTTTTTCTCTCTCATTTTGCTCCACATTTCTAATTTTCTTATCATTATATACGTTAAAGTTACGCTCACTTCAAGATGCACTTTAATAGCTAATTACTTGTGTTCCCCTCAAAGTGTTTCTTGTTTTTCCATTCCAAAGTGTTATAAAAAAAAGAGTTAACTACATTTTTGGTCCTCGTGGTTTACCGGGTATAACGGTTTTGGTCCAATAGTTTAAAAAGTAACGGATCTAGTCCAGAACACGCCGACCCGTAACACTTTTGGTCCAATTTTCGTTGACCATAGGTTTGACTAGTTAAAAAAATATGATATGACTAAAATACCCTCACCGTTACGCACAGAATTTGCCCCATTCGTCCCTGAGCTAACGACCGTCAGTTCTGTTACTTTAAAAAAAAATCAATATTTTTTCTTAAAAAAAAATTCGAAAAAAAATTTTAGAAAAAAAAATCAAAAAAAAATATTTTCGCTAAAAAAGGTTTCCAAAAAAATTTCAAAAACTTTTTTTTCAATTTTTTTTTCTAAAAGTTTTTTCGAAAATAATTTTAGAAAAAAAAATTTTCAAAAAAAATATTTTTGAAAAAAAATTTCAAAAAAATATTTTCGCTAAAAAAAATTCTAAATTTTTTTTCTTAAAAATTTTGAAAAAAATATTTTAGAAAATAAATTTTGAAAAATTAAAAAAAAAATTGAAAATTTTTTTCTATAACTTTTTTTTTTCAAAATTTGTTTTTCTATAAAATTTTAGAAAAAAAAACATTTGAAAAAAAAATTCTAAAATATTTTCTAAAAAAAATTTAGAAAAAAAGTTTTGAAAAATAAAATTCAAAAGAAAATTACTAACGAAGAAATACGGACGAAAACATAAGAAAGCAGACAAAACCGTATGAAAACTTAAGAAAAACGGACGAAAACATAAAAAAGCAGAAAAAACCGTTTGAAAACGTAAGAAAAACGGACGAAAACGAATAAAAACAGATTAAAACGGACAAACACGTATGAAAGCGTAAGAAAAACGGATGAAAACGTATAAAAACGTATGAAAACGGATTAAAACGTAATAAAAACGAACAAAAACGTATAAAAACGGATTAGAACGTATTAAAACGGACAAAAAACTATGAAAACGTTAGAAAAACGGACGAAAACAAATAAAAACGAATGAAAACGTATAAAAAGGGACAAAACCGAATGAAAACGTAAGAAAAACGGACAAAAACGGATTAAAACGTATTAAAACGGACAAAAACGTATGAAAACGTAAGATAAACGGATGAAAACGACTAAAAACGGACGAAAACATATAAAACGGACGAAACCGTATGAAAACGTAAGAAAAACGGACAAAAATGTATAAAGGACTAACGATGCAAATGATTGTTGGCTAAATGGACTAACGTTGCCACATGATAACTAACAGAACTGACGGCCGTTAGCTCAGGGATGAATGGTGCAAATTCTGTGCGTAAATTCGAGGGTATTTTAGTCATATCACGTTTTTTTAAAACTATTGGACCAAAAGTGTTACGGGTCTTCAGATCTTGGACTGGATCCGTTACTTTTTAAACTATTGGACCAAAACCGTTATACCCGGTAAACCACGAGGACCAAAAATGTAGTTAACTCTAAAAAAAATTGACCGATTCACGTTGTTAACATATTCCCTTGTAGCTTGTTCTAACTCCTATATTAATGACTTTTCCCACTATTCTTTGCATCTTTTTTGCATATCTAGGAGTCCTGCAAGGTTAAAAACGATATACCTTGAAAAGGGTTGTTGTCAACCAGAGTCTATCTTTGCATCCTTTTTGCAAAGTTAATTGATGAGAAGTTGACGATCATATATACATGCAAATAGAGTTATGGAAATGAGTTGTAGAATATTGTGTCATATCGTATATCTGATACGTGCAATAGTTTTGTTTCCTATAAATACCTATCCAAAGTTTACCTCCACAACATGCTTTGCTATCCATTAACCTCATTTGGTTTTGCACACATAAGTTGACAAAATATTCATACTATGATGCATTCTTTGATATATCTGACGCTAGATCAACGTAATAATTTTGTTGACTTGCATGTCAACACCCTCATTACTTCGCGTCAAGTTGAGCAATCACTCAACCACGTCACTTTAAGCTTTCATCACTTCAAGTCATGAAGCTTCGGTGATCAAGCCACTTGATGGTCACCTAGAGCCACCACTTTTGTGTCATGTCCCATGGATGGCGTCATGTTTACGTATGGTATGTAAATCGGTTTAAAGATGGGATAGGAACGGTTTTGTTGTTTGGTTTCCCGTATTGAACGACAAGGACCCGATGAGATTGATATAGATCAAGAAGCTCGGGTAACACTTAAACAAGAACCATGTTGCACTGCTGTGAGGCAGTATTTGCCCAAGTATGTGAAAACTTATGTGATTGTGTGTGTTGCTCTCCTTTTATATGGAGGCTTGTAGGGTTTAGATCAGATAAACCCTTTGGGGATGATCAACGGTTGCTAGAGAGCCAGGTGTTGATCATCCGGGAGCAGACAAGGAGGATACGTGTCATTCGTCCTTTAGCTCATACATAGTGGTGCTTGTTGTGCGTCCCCACTGCACGGTGTCAGATGGTACATCTTGACCGCTAATGACAGTTGGGGAGCAGTAGCTTTGTCTTACTCGGTCAGGCCTGAGAGGTCTCTCTAGGCTCTACGTGGCGTGGGATTTAAGCAAGGCGTTTATCAAGTGTTTATGGGCTTTGGTGATGGGCTTGATTAGAGCGTGTAATTAGTGGGCTTGAGCTATTAATATTGATACGTGTCACACCCCGCCAGAGGCGGAAACGCGAGGTGCAACACATTCAACATGCATAGCCAAAGAGATATAGTACAATACCATAATTTAATTTAAGGAAAAAGTACGACATTACAATATCGTTCTAGCCGACCTCGGCAAATAAAACATAAGTTGATTTCCAAAAGATAACATTTCACTACATAATGACTAATGATGACTCGTGACGACTCCTTTATTCAAAAGTCTTCTTAAATTATGCTTACCAACGGTCACCTGAAATGCATGAGAAAACGGGTCAACTATGAAAATAGTTGGTGAGTACACAGATTTTATATGTTACGAAAACCTTTATGAGAAAGACAATTTACAATAATAATGCCTCGTATATAATAAAGTATGCGGCAATGCCCCAAAAGTAAATAATATGCATTCCGTAGACAGGAGAACGAGAGGCTGGCCGACCTCTAATAGCGCTATCCATACTACCTACTGCCCCACACAAGGAGGCCGTACGAACGGTACGTATAAATTGGAGTGCGAACGGCAAACCAATCGGGGACTAACAATGCGAATGTACTGTTTGTACGAACAATACATCATAACAACTATTATATACTATCAATCAAGACTGCTCCGAACAGGGGAGACTCGGCACTGCTCCGAACAAGGGAGACTTAAATTTGACTGCTCCGAACAGGGGAGACTTTAGGTAAAAAAACGTACAGTACATCAAGTTCAAAACAAGTCATAAATTCATAATTAAGTCCAAGAGTTTAAGTCAAGTTATAAAGGTCAAGTCAAGTCAAAAGAGTTCAAAATTTGTCAAAGGGTTCAAAATAAGTCAAAGAGTTCAAATCAAGTCAAAAGAGTTCAAATATGTGTCATAAAGTTCAAACAATATAATTTAAGTTTAAGTTCATGCATTCCACCCCAAATAAGTAAATCGGTAAAAAGGGGGTTCGTGTATACTCACCTCAAGTAAAGCAGTCTAATTAGGGTAGAGTCAAATAATATGAGTGCACAGTGCCGACACGCGACCTATAATAGTATGGCAAGTCTCAGCTCGTAGTTTAATTAAGTTTAAAAGCCTTTTGGTGTTATTCTTGCTTGTGTGGTAGTATTTAAGTTTAGATATAGTTTTGATAGATATTGTCTAGCATTAGCGTTCGGAAGTGCTTAAGTTTATATGTACCAAAAAAAATGTCACGAACGAATAAGTCTTTGGTTCGTCTGTAACCGAAAGACGACGTACGAAAAGTAGTTACATATAAATAATAGACGAATTCAGACCATAAAATGTCGTTTATAAGTACATATTTATATAAAACCAAATATTATTTGATTACAAAAGTACATAAAAATTATATTGTAAGTAGTGGTTTTATTAAAAGAGTTTGTAAAAAAAATAATCTTATAAGTTTGTAAATGAGGGGTTTTTAGAAGGTCGGGCATGACCCGTGTATATGTTTACGTGATGACTAGGTGTCATGATATATAATAAACCGTTGTTGTATTTTCAAATAAATTTCGTTTAGTTCGAATATATCATTATATGATATATGGTCTAATGATTTAAAGCTTAAATTTTGATTATAGTCATAGTTTATAAATATGTTTAGTAATTTAGGGTATGCCGTAAATTTAATGTCGGGAATAAATGAGTCGAGTAAGTCATGAAATACATTGAGGAAAACAAGCAATCGTGACCCGATTAGAGCGACGGTCCGAGTGTACACTACACCCTTTGCTATATACCTTTGTTATTTTATATCTCAAAAGATTTTATATGTAACACAAACGTTTTTATATATGTCTGCTTTGTTCATACTCAAACTCAAACGCACCCTATCGGTGGCCTGCTGGGCTCGACACACACATAGGCCCAACTAGTTGTGACACAGACCTTCGCAAGCCCAATTATAAAAACAATTTTTACCAAAAAGTATTTGCATTCTTTCTGCTTATGTCGTAGCAGCTAAGGGAAGGACAGGACTATTATTGTTTTTGTATCAACACAACTCTTATTTAACCAAAAGAAAAATAACAGTGAGTAAATGTGGCCACACCGAGGCTCGGTGTAGGGTGTCGCAAAGGATCAGGTAGTTAACGCAAAACCGAAACCGAGACACCTCAATGAGCAGTTTCAATAACTTATTTCTATAAGCTTAAAACACAAACTGAGAATACTATCTATTTGCATCAAGAACACAGTCTGATTTCCCTTATGTCCTTATAACATCCAAACTGAACAACTTTTGACTAGGCGAGAAAAAAAGAAGACGACATGTTAAAGTCAATCTTAAGCACAACTTCAACCGAATAAGCCAATCGATTTTACTAAGTGTACCACACAAGTTTTATTTTAACACCAACCCAAATCAGTCCAATATAAGTAATCGGTCGAATAATAATGAAAAAAAAATATCATTCGATTATCTCAATAAGTAACCCAACAACTCATAAAAGAAATCAACAACAATAACCAAGAAAGAAAGAAATCAAATGGGACCTTACAAATGGAAGGTGATTCGGTTGATGGAAGAACAATGGAAGACTCGACTCTGATTTCCCAGCAAACCCACACACCAAGCGAATCGATCTCGAGAGCTCCGATACTTGTGAAAACTATTATAGTTAGATTTGAGAGTGTGTGGATCATACTGGGTATCGAGTATCAATAAAAAGAAAAGATAAGGAAGGCCTTCGACATGCTTTTGGTACTAAAAATCGAGTACGACCATTTTCAGTAAGGCTCTATCTTGATCCTCGTCATCCTTGACTCATCACCGTGTTGGTCTTGAGGAGGGGCTCACCTGAGCGATAGCAGTGAGGGAGGGGCTCCACTTCTTCTCTTGTTTTGTTGTAGCAGGCTGGAGCATCACCCCCTGACTTGATTCGTACGATCCAGATGAGAGAGAGGAGAAAGTGGGGCGATGAAGACGGGGATAAGGGTAAAAAGAAAATGAATCAATTCTTTTTATTTTATATGTAAATTGTGTAAGTATTTATTTAAAGGGTAGGTGTTTCAATAAAAAGGTGAGGAGTTAAATAAAGGTGAGGTGCGAAGCTGCTTTTGATTTTATAATGCTCGCGGGGGTTTAAGCGACCCCCGTGTTTTATTGAATTTCGGTATTTAATTATTAGACCTGATACATACCATCGCGGTGTCGGCACGCGTGAGGTTTCGCTAAAGTGGAATGTAAGGTTTTTTTTTTTTTTTTTTTTTTTTTTCTTTTTTTTTTTTTTTAGTTTCGATTGTCAGTAAGTTTAGAAAAAATATAAAATTTGCATTTCTGCCAAAAAAATAAATAGTAGTATTATTAAAATAATAGTCCAAAAATTTCGGGTTGTTATAGTCTGCCAACCTTAAAAGGAATCTCGTCCTCGAGATTCAGTTCGCTCAATCTGCTGGCGTACGTTCTCGTGGTTTGATTTGATGGACAACTCTCCCATCCTTGAGCTTTTCCCTCAAGTGACCTTTAATTGGTGGATTCTAACTTAATCTCACGACCCCTCAAACATGAACGGTCAGGAGTTTAAGTTGAATAGATTGATTAACAACTTGATTCTATCTTGATTTCGTAACTTATCATACAAGAACTGTCACTAGATCAAGCTAGGAAACAAGTTGCTAGAACGGAAGATTTCAATAATCTTAAGAAGAGGTCTCTTGAAGGTTTGGCTCAAGTTTGGAATTGTCGAAACCAAATCAAATCAAAGAATAGTGGTGGTTTAGATTAGCGAGAAGGCTAGAAATTCAACTAAGGTTTATGACGTTTAGTAGACATCAAGTGTCTGACGAGCAAGGAAAAGTTAATCGTTTCGTCTTCCATCTTGATCAGAATTTAAATTTGTCTGTAAACATTTCAGCATCTGTAACTCTCGTATATTTAATAGAGGTAGGTAAAGTCGTCGGTAAAGGGAAGATGAGTTGCTTGAAGTTAGACTCGATGAATATTTGGATAAAGGATTTCGTGAATAAACTAAAAATTTGACTGTTTTTGACGAAGTGGTCAATAGTCTGAAAAGAATACATGGTCTAGAGATATGAACGAGAAAATGACGGTACGCTTAGAATTATGCTCAGAGCGCAAGGATCATTACAACGTCATGAACGATGTAACCAATGCTGTCATTAAGGCCGGATATCACGTCTTCCTGAATTATAGTATCTAATGGTCGTAAGGGATGGAAAGGCGATGCCTGATAAGCCACTCTCAAGGGTTCAGAGGTTCTAATCCTCAAGATCTGTCGCAAGTGAGGGCCTTGGTAAGTAGGTAGATATAAGGCTGTAGTCGGTGAAGGTTTGGCAGGTCTATGGACCGTAACTAACGTAACCGGAACAACAAAAAAAAGTATAAAGAGTTATCATACCAAAAATAGAACAAGGCATGTCGTGACGAAAATACTTAGTGACTATCAAGCCTAGTCAAAATATAGTGTAACAAAACGAGGCAGAGTGACAGGAACAAGGCATGCTCAAAGCTAATAATGAATGTCTGACTATAGTTCAAAATGCACAATTATAAATGCACAAACATGCAATGCACACGTACACTACCAATGCAATTTCAGGTGATTAGACTACTACGAATCAACCAAACATAATCTTAAATTACTACTCCTTTCACTGCATGATTCTTCCTGAATTAGGCATAGGGTACCGGCTATACATAATTTAGGAGTAACGATGCAATGCTCGGACTAGTCACTCGTATTATGTTCGGTGTTTTAAGAAAACTTTATTTTGGTTATAGTTGCGATTTTTATTTTAGAAAAACCGGCATTCACTATAACCTTGGCTATGATACCAATCTGTCACACCCCGCCAGAGGCGCACTGGTACAAAAAGTTGTATCGGTCACGCCAAAAATGTGTGACGATATGCATATAGTCACACACGTTTTTTTCGTCGTGTGTCACCAAAGGTCCCGCCACCGTAGGTGGCATATGGTCACATTGTTGAGTTCGTGGCCTTTTCCATCGAAAAATAGTGACCAAAACCCCGAATATGTGTGACAAATTTGGCACAAGTTTTGTTTGGATTAGTCATTATCAGTGACCGTAAACACCTTATAGTCACACGAATGTTTTTTGAGAGTAACTATTGTTCGTCCTTCGGCCACACAAATATATAACATATGTGACATTTGAGATGAGTCTTTCTACTAAATGTGTATTTTGTGTGACTATTTGCCGTCCTGTGGCCACATGAATATACAATAAATGTGACGTTTGTGATGATTTAGTCACACAATGGGTGTTGCTTTTTTGGAGTTAGTCACATACAATTTAAAACAATGTGGCCAAAAGTGTTAATAAGTGTGACCATATGCTCTTTCAAGTGAACAAATGTGTATTTTGTGTGACTATTGATCATCCAATGGCCACATGAATTTTATGTTTGTGTGGCTTTTTGTAATATTTAGTCACACAACGCATGTTTGTTTTGGGTATTTAGTCACATACAATTAAGCAAACAGTGGCCAAAAGCGCTAATAAGTGTAACCATATGCTGTTTAAAGTGAGGAAATTTGTATTTTGTGTGATAATTGATCATCCAATGGCCACTTGAAGTTTTTGTTTGTGTGGCCTTTTGTAATATTTAGTCACACAAACCATGTTTGTTTTGGATATTTAGTCACGTACAATTACGCAAACAGTGGCCAAAAGTGGTAATAGGTACGACCATATGCTGTTTAAAGTGCAGAAATGTGTATTTTGTGTGACTATNTATTTTGTGTGATAATTGATCATCCAATGGCCACTTGAAGTTTTTGTTTGTGTGGCCTTTTGTAATATTTAGTCACACAAACCATGTTTGTTTTGGATATTTAGTCACGTATAATTACGCAAATAGTGGCCAAAAGTGGTAATAGGTACGACCATATGCTGTTTAAAGTGCAGAAATGTGTATTTTGTGTGACTATTGATCATCCAATGGCCACATGAATTTTATGTGTGTGTGGCCTTTTGTAATATTTAGTCACACAACGCACATTTTTTTGGGTACTTAGTCACATACGATTAAGCAAATAGTGGCCAAAAGTGTTACTAAGTGTGACCATATGATGTTTAAAGTGCAGACATGTGTGTTTTGTGTGACTAATGTTCATCCAATGGTCACATGAATTTTTATTTTGTATGGCATTTTGTAATATTTAGTCACACATCGAATTAAACAAAGAGTGACCAATAATGTTAGTACTGCTAGTACTACGTTAGTACTGCTGGAGCAGAGCTACTACTGCTAGAATATATATAAAACAGAATGTATATAAATGAAGCAAATATATATACAATTGTATTTCAAATTGAATAAAACTCGAATGTATTTAAATGAACCAAATATATATACAATGGTAATGTCGTATATAATCAAATTCTCAGCTACCATAAGTTAAAACCTGTTGACTCTTCGCCGCCTTAGCTTGCTTTTGACAGTTGTGTTTGGTAAGGAAAAGGGATGTTACGATTGAGAGTGGGCAGTGGAGTTACGTAAAAGAGGTATTTCAAATTGAATAAAACTCGAATGTATTTAAAACCTGAGTCATCTCTTCGCCACCTTAGCTTGCTTTTGCAAGGTTTCCATCTGAGTCTAATGGCAACTACAAATGCATCCCTTGGGACACCTCGTTGGACAGTTGCTTTACCAGCAGATCCTTTTTTTGACGCTCACGTCTCTCATTATCAAGTTGAGTTTGAAGTAACTCAAGTCTTTCATCAGTTTCTTTTCTGCTTCGAGGAAGATTAAAATACGTCTTATATGTAACTCTACTTCCCACTCCTTTTGCATAACCTCCATTTTCCTTAACACAACTGTCATGGCATCAGTGCCATCATCAACATTCAAGGTTCCTTACTTGATCTTTTTCATCAGCTAATTTCTGCACAAAAAATATGGGAAATGTTAGTATTAAAAGTTACTACTGCTAGTATACAAGTTAGTACGGCTAGTACACAGTTAATCCTGCTGGTATATAAGCATGATAATAGAAGTTGCAGTCAAATTTACAGGATTATCTGCTAATGATCTAATCTCCGCATCTGGAGATTATCCGTCTTTGTTTTTCCTTACTGGTGATCCACAATACACTACGCTAGGGCTGTAAATGAACTGAACGTTCAGTGAACATTTCACGAACCGTTCGGTAAAAAGTTTATTTATGTTTGTGAACATCCGATTATGTGTTCGTTTATGTTCATTGATTTATTTATATTCGTATATTATATATTTTAATTGTATAATTTTAAAATTAGTTTTTTAAACAAAACAA
>LBNU01017595.1:168408-182255 GCA_014162995.1 Artemisia annua
AAAGAGTTATCATACCAAAAATAGAACAAGGCATGTCGTGACAAAAATACTTAGTGACTATCAAGCCTAGTCAAAATATAGTGTAACAAAACGAGGCAGAGTGACAGGAACAAGGCATGCTCAAAGCTAATAATGAATGTCTGACTATAGTTCAAAATGCACAATTATAAAAGCACAAACATGCAATGCACACGTACACGACCAATGCAATTTCAGGTGATTAGACTACTACGACTCGACCAAACATAATCTAAAATTACTACTCCTTTCACTGCATGATTCTTCCTGAATTAGGCATAGGGTACCGGCTATGCATAATTTAGGAGTAACGATGCAATGCTCGGACTAGTCACTCATATTATATTCGGTGTTTTAAGAAAACTTTATTTTGGTTATAGTTGTGATTTTTATTTTAGAAAAACCGGCATTCACTATAACCTTGGCTCTGAAACCAATCTGTCACACCCCGCCAGAGGCGGAAACGCGAGGTGCAACACATTCAATATGCATAGCCAAAGAGATATAGTACAATACCATAATTTAATTTAAGGAAAAAGTACGACATTACAATATCGTTCTAGCCGACCTCGGCAAATAAAACACAAGTTGATTTCCAAAAGATAACATTTCACTACATAATGACTAATGATGACTCGTGACGACTCCTTTATTCAAAAGTATTCTTAAATTATGCTTACCAACAGTCACCTGAAATGCATGAGAAAACGGGTCAACTATGAAAATAGTTGGTGAGTACACAGATTTTATATGTTACGAAAACCTTTATGAGAAAGACAATTTACAATAATAATGCCTCGTATATAATAAAGTATGCGGCAATGCCCCAAAAGTAAATAATATGCATTCCGTAGACAGGGGAACGAGAGGCTGGCCGACCTCTAATAGCGCTATCCATACTACCTACTGCCCCACATAAGAGGCCGTACGAACGGTACGTATAAATTGGAGTGCGAACGGCAAACCAATCGGGGACTAACAATGCGAATGTAATGTTTGTACGAACAATACATCATAACAACTATTATATACTATCAATCAAGACTGCTCCGAACAGGGGAGACTCGACACTGCTCCGAACAAGGGAGACTTAAATTTGACTGCTCCGAACAGGGGAGACTTTAGGTAAAAAAACGTACGGTACATCAAGTTCAAAACAAGTCATAAATTCATAATTAAGTCCAAGAGTTTAGGTCAAGTTCAAAAGTTTAAGTCAAGTTATAAAGGTCAAGTCAAGTCAAAAGAGTTCAAAATTTGTCAAAGGGTTCAAAATATGTCAAAGAGTTCAAATCAAGTCAAAAGGGTTCAAATATGTGTCATAAAGTTCAAACAATATAATTTAAGTTTAAGTTCATGCATTCCACCCCAAATAAGTAAATCGGTAAAAAGGGGGTTCGTGTATACTCACCTCAAGTAAAGCAGTCTGATTAGGGTAGAGTCAAATAATATGAGTGCACAGTACCGACACGCGACCTATAATAGTATGGCAAGTCTCAGCTCGTAGTTTAATTAAGTTTAAAAGCCTTTTGGTGTTATTCTTGCTTGTGTGGTAGCATTTAAGTTTAGATATAGTTTTGATAGATATTGGCTAGCATTGGCTTTCGGAAGTGCTTAAGTTTATATGTACCAAAAAAAATGTCACGAACGAATAAGTCTTTGGTTCGTCAGTAACCGAAAGACGACGTACGAAAAGTAGTTACATATAAATAATAGACGAATTCAGACCATAAAATGTCATTTATAAGTACATATTTATATAAAACCAAATATTATTTGATTACAAAAGTACATAAAAATTATATTGTAAGTAGTGGTTTTATTAAAAGAGTTTGTAAAAAAAATAATCTTATAAGTTTGTAAATGAGGGGTTTTTAGAAGGTCGGGCATGACCCGTGTATATGTTTACGTGGTGACTAGGTGTCACGACATATATTAAACCGTTGTTGTATTTTCAAATAAATTTCGTTTAGTTCGAATATATCATTATAGGCAAATGATATTGCCACATTGCAATTTACTACATCCACATTAAAATCATGCATCATGACAAAAAATATTTTGTCCTTATGCATGATTTTAATGTGGATGTAGTAAATTGCAATGTGGAAGTATCAACCCCCATCATTATATGATATATGGTCTAATGATTTAAAGCTTAAATTTTGATTATAGTCATAGTTTATAAATATGTTTAGTAATTTAGGGTATGCCGTAAATTTAATGTCGGGAATAAATGAGTCGAGTGAGTCGTGAAATACATTGAGGAAAACAAGCAATCGTGACCCGATTAGAGCGACGGTCCGAGTGTACACTACACCCTTTGCTATATACCTTTGTTATTTTATATCTCAAAAGATTTTATATGTAACACAAAAGTTTTTATATATGTCTGCTTTGTTCATACTCAAACTCAAACGCACCCTATCGGTGGCCTGCTGGGCTCGACACACACACACAGACCCAACTAGTTGTGACACAGACCTTTGCAAGCCCAATTATAAGAACAATTTTTACCAAAAAGTGTTTGCATTCTTTCTGCTTATGTCGTAGCAGCTAAGGGAAGGACAGGACTGTTGTTGTTTTTGTATCAACACAACTCTTATTTAGCCAAAAGAAAAATAACCGTGAGTAAATTTGGCCACACCGAGGCTCGGTGTAGGGTGTCGCAAAGGATCATGTAGTTAACGCAAAACCAAAACCGAGACACCTCAATGAGCAGTTTCAATAACTTATTTCTATAAGCTTAAAACACAAACTGAGAATACTATCTATTTGCATCAAGAACACACTCTGATTTCCCTTATGTCCTTATAACATCCAAACTGAACAACTTTTGACTAGGCGAGAAAAAAAGAAGACAACATGTTAAAGTCAATCTTAAGCACAACTTCAAACGAATAAGCCAATCGATTTTACTAAGTGTACCACACAAGTTTTATTTGAACACCAACCCAAATCAGTCCAATATAAGTAATCGGTCGAATAATAATGAAAAAAATATCATTCGATTATCTCAATAAGTAACCCAACAACTCATAAAAGAAATCAACAACAATAACCAAGAATTAAAATGAGAATGATAAGAAGAAACCACAACCACAAATTTCAGACTGCACCTATTAACAAATAGATGCATCTTCTCTTTGAACATCTCCTTATTGAAACTGTGTGACTAGAAATTCTTCTTATTTCTTCTCATTTAGTTTTTCTCTTACCGGATCTCTTTTTTCATATATATATAATATATATATATATATATAAAAGTCATATATATAGTACTAGTATAATATATATATAATATATAATATAACTATATATACTATTTATACTATAATATATATATATAGTGTGAGGTTCTTTTCAGAAACAAATAAATTGCGAGAACTGTGAGAACCAATATACACCGTTGAATGATCTAATCAAGGGCCAAAATTAATAATGTCAGTTTAGTAATTGTTTTGAAAATAAGGTAAATTTTAATAAGAGAATGAGGGGTACTATTTAGGGGCCGCTTGGTTCAATGTGGGGAAAGGAAAAGCGAAAAGGAATGCAAAGGAATGAGTAGGGTGGGTAATCAATCCCTTACCCCTCAATTTAGGGTGTGTTTGGTATGCTGCCATGAATGACAATGGGTATGAGTTTGATAGCAATGGTGGGTCCCTCACCTATGAAAGATTCATACCTTGGTCTCTTGATGTATATGGAGTATGGATTATATATATCATTCATTACCATAGTGGTGGGCCCCCTTATCTTAAACAAACACCTTTACTCACTTTCATAGTCATAGCCTCATTCCCATAGTCGAATACCAAACACACCCTTACTCTCTAATGGTTGATTACCCACTACGGGGTAATCAATATCTTTGCACTACCTAGCACCATAATTTGAGTGAGGTGGGCCCTTTTGAATTCCTTACCCATTCTCCACCCCCTTAACCCCCACCAAGCACCCCTAAATCCAATGTTTTAAAAACCGGTTTTTTGATTGACCCGGCCGTGTCAACGGGTCATCGGGTCAATGGTTCAACCGGTGGGACAAACCGGTTTTCAATATACATAAAAAATGCAATAAATCATGTTATCAAACACATATAGAACTAGTTATAATACCCGTGCACGCACGGGATTTTTCAGAAAAATTTAATTATATAGTATCATCGTTTAAAAACAGAAAATCTTATGTATATTTTAAAAAGTTAGAGCATCAACATGTGCGAAAGTAAGAAAAATAGTTAGCAGAAATTGTGAATATAACCGTGGCATCGATCTTGTATTGGATTCTTGAGCGTGTCTCCTTATAATGTTATTGGGCAAAAGGTTCTTTGATCACATGGGTTTACACATAAATCAAAAAATTTTGTTTACTATATGGATATATAAAAATGAACCCTTGAAAATTATGATATAAGTATAACTAATAAGTATGCATGAGTTATTCATTATGTATTAATATCAATTAATATTTTGTAAAAAATTTATTTGATGAAAGATTTAACTTTGTTTAGCCGACATAGATGTTAATGTTGAGGTTGATGTTGTTGTTTAACTTTAACTAATATCATGTTGTACAAAATGTGCGAGTTTAGTAGCACATAATGAGCGTTGATGAAGTTAAAATATACTCCGTAAAGTTTTTAAAAATGTTTTTCCGGATATCCGTATATAAACTTTAAATAATAATTACATGAGTCGTTATAAGTACAATCGCGTATATTTATTTTCATATCACAGTTACTCATACTTACCATTTGATATTTATATTACCGTTAATAATAATTTAACTGTATTTAATATTCAAACCCGTGTACGTATAGATTAAACTTTTAAATAGGATAACATGAGTTCTTATTTATATTTAACGTACATAGTAAAAAGATATTTTAATAGATGAAAGTTTAAAACTAATATTTATTTAAAAAAATATTTAACGTATATTAAAACTAATTCGTACATTTATAAAATTTTGTAAGTTTAATGGATGGAAATCTCAAAGCAATACTAATACTCATGTAATTGTAAACAAAGTTCATATTATAAAGTGTAGAGGGTATAACGTGTAAGGGGTTATTTGTTTATTATGTAAAGTTATCAAAAAAACATGGAGATTTTTAATTTACACTTAACTCCATATAATATATTTAAAATTCAACCACTGATGTTTTATTAATTAACTCCTCTTTTTTTAAGTTTTTATTTTCATAAATTTGACACTTATATTTTTATTTGTTTTTTTCCTCAATCAAATTCTTCACCAAATTTATTAAAGTTTGACCAAAATCAATTCAATTTTGACTTTTTATTGGCCAATCATATCGCTCGATTTCGCCTATGTGTCAAAATCGAGCATTCCTATTGGTCAGAATTTTTTTCCACTAAGATTGTTTTGTCAAAAAAACTCCGAAATGATGTAATTCTTTTATTATATAAAAGATTTGTAAAAACCAACAACAAACACATAGAAAACCTTGAAAATCAAATACTAAGCATAAAATAAGTTTGCCAAACATACAATCTAATAAAAGCACGTACACTTCAATAAGAATACAAGTTCCAAACTTCAAAACAACATTACAACTATGCTATTTAGTTATCGTCAGATGATACTATTGTGAATTGAGAATTGTAGTTTTTGGAACATTTAAAACTATGTAAACTGAATTTCTCAAGGAACTGTGATATAATCTTCTATGTGTTTAGACATTTACCTTGTGACAACTTTGTATGTTGGCGCCTAATAATAACTTCCCTCATGATGTAATTATAAACACGTTTTGAAGGAAACTGATGACATTATTAGCATGCTAACATTACAAAATGTTGACAGTGGTCGTTGATCATTCGATTATGTTATTTCATTTATTTAGTACTGTAAGGTCTTATGTCATATATTCTCGATTATGCATACTTATCATGGAAGAAACAACAAAAAGGGCAAACTCGGCCGGTTTCGATGAACCGGTTCAACCCGGGTCAAGTGAAACCCGGCGGTTCAATCCGGGTTTAAAATCTTCAAAAACCCGGCTAGTAACAGTCCGGTAACATCACCGGTTCCCGGTTCAACTGGCCGGGTCGAACCGGGTTTTAAAACATTGCCTAAATCAACTAAAGTCCACTTTTTATGGGGATATTATTTTTCATATGGATCTTGAAAAGAAAAAAAACCGCCGTTTCTTTCTTTTCCACTATCATCTCTTTAAATTTATACCAGTGGAGTTATGGAGAAACTACGATTGTTCATGTTAGCAGATCAATAATTATAACGATTGATGATGATGATGAGGATCCTTGTGATTGATGAGGTATGTTTCAAAATTCATTCTTTAAAATCGTTTTTTTTTTTTTTTTTTTTTTTTTTTTTTTTTTTTTTTTTTTTTTTTTTTTTTTTTTTTTTTTTTTTTTTTTTTTTTTTTTTTTTTTTTTTTTTTTNATCGTTTTTGGTCATTGAATCTACAATCAAATCGTAGAGTTTGACTATGTACTCCCTCCGTCCCAAAATAAGTGTCCAGTTTGACTTTTCAGAGTCAAACTGGTTCAACTTTGACGTTAAATATTTTTTCTGTGGTATAGAATACTTGACGAAAAATTATACCGTTGAAAAGTACACTTAAGACCCAATCCATTTATATATTTTTCATCAACTATTATATAACACACACAAAAATAGTTAAAGTCAAAGTTGAACCAGTTTGACTCTGAAAAGTCAAACTGGACACTTATTTTGGGACGGAGGGAGTAGCAGTTATCAATAGTTAAAAAATATATATTTTTTGTTATTTGAATTTTTAGTTGAGATAAAATCAGTCAAACTATGAGAGCAACCTGAGATCTTGGTTTCTTGATTTTTTTTAATTTTGGTTTCTTGATTTCTTGATTTTGGTTCAATTGCAATCTGAGATCTTGGTTTCTTGATTTTGCCTTATCAATAGTTATAATTTTTGGTTGAGATAATACATGTGTTTAAAATTACTTGCACCTGATATCATGGTTTCTTGATTTTTTGTTTCTATTTTTTTTGTTTATTGTTGTTTCTTGACCTAAGGTTAGTATTCGGAATGTTGTTCCTTCATAAAGGTAAGCATTGTTTTGACTCATTGATTTAGTTCAACTATCTATTTGACCCATTTAGAGACTCTAAGGGTGTGTTTGTTTCATTAAGATGTTTTATGTCTGAATATGAGTACCCATCTTACCAGTAAGAGGTGGCTAGAAAGTCTGAATCTGAATGAAATGATGTTGTTTGTTTTTCTATAATTGTCTGAATGATTTTAAGTGCTCTTTTTTGCAATTTATTTAAGTAACTTATGTAAATATGAAACAAGACTTTTTATTAGAGGTGACAATCACAACCCATTTAAAGAAAAATGGGTTGCTGTGGATCAACTTATGGGTTGGATTAGGTTAACTCTTTGGCAAAGAAATGGGTAAAATGAGTCAACAATTAGACTTATGTGAATCAACAAATGGGTCGAATGAGTCAACAAAGGGTCGGATGATAACTCAACCACCACTAGGTGTCTTTTATTAAGTTTTTATAAGTTTTGGTCCGTTTTTATGTTTTCGTCCGATTTTTTACGTTTTCGTCCGTTTTTACGTTTCCATTCGTTTTTCACGCTTTCGTCCATTCTTTACGTTTTCGTTAGATTTTTTATGTTTTCATCCGTTTTTCTACGTTTTCGTCTGTTTTTTACGTTTTCGTCAGTTTTTTTACGTTTTCACCCCGTTTTTTACGTTTTCGTCAGTTTTTTCACGTTTTTGTCCGTTTTTTCATGTTTTCGTCCGATTTTTCACGTTTTCGTCTGTTTTTTTACGTTTTCGTCCGATTTGTTACGTTTTCGTATGTTTTTTTACGTTTTCGTCCATTTTTTCACGTTTTTGTTAGATTTTTTTTACGTTTTCGTCAGATTTTTACGTTTTCGTCAATTTTTTTACCTTTTCGTCTGTTTTTTCACGTTTTCGTCTGATTTTTCACGTTTTTTTCCGATTTTTTACGTTTTCGTCAAGTTTTTTACGTTTTCGTATGTTTTTTTACGTTTTCGTCTGGTTCTTCACTTTTTCATCTGATTTTTTTTTACTTTTTCGTAAGTTTTTTTTATGTTTTCGTCAAATTTTTTTACGTTTTCGTCAAATATTTTACGTTTTCGTAAGTTTTTTTTACGTTTTCGTCGGTTTTTTTTACGCTTTCATCCGTTTTTTTACGTTTTCGTACGTTTTTTTACGTTTTCGTCTGTTTTTTTAAGTTTTCGTCTATTTTTTTACGTTTTCGTCCATTTTTTCACGTTTTTGTCAGACTTTCTTACGTTTTCGTTAGATTTTTTACGTTTCGTCAGTTTTTTTTACGTTTTCATCCGATTTTTTACGTTTTCTTCCGTTTTTTTATGTTTTCGTTAGTTTTTTTTTTGTTTTCGTTCGGTTTTTACGTTTTCGTAAGTTTTTTTATGTTTTCATATGTTTTTTTACATTTTTTACATTTTCGTAAGTTTTTTTATGTTTTCGTCCGATTTTTAATGTTTTCATCTGATTTTTATGTTTTCGTCCGATTTTTAACGTTTTCATCTGATTTAACGTAAAAAATCTGACGAAAACGTGAAAAAACAGACGAAAACGTAGAAAATCTGATCAAAATGTAAAAAATCTAAAAAAAACATGAAAAAGCAAACGAAAATGTGAAAAACCAGACGAAAACGTAAAAAAACTGTCGAAAACGTAAAAAAATGGACGAAAACGTAAAAAACAGACGAAAACGTGAAAAAACAGATGAAAACGTAAAAAAACTGGCGAAAACATAAAAAATCTGACGAAAACGTGAATAAACGGACGAAAACGTGAAAAATCTAACAAAACGTAAAAAATCTGACGAAAACGTAAAAAATATGACGAAAACATGAAAAATCTGACGAAAACGTGATAAAACGAACGAAAACGTGAAAAACTGGAAGAAAACGTGAAAAAACAGACGTAAACGTAGAAAATCTGATGAGAATGTAAAAAATCTGACGAAAACGTGAAAAAACAGACGGAAACGTAGAAAATCTGATGAAAATGTGAAAAATCTAACGAAAACGTGAAAAAACAGACGAAAACGTAAAAATTGGACGAAAACGTGAAAAATCTAACGAAAACGTGAAAAAACGGATGAAAACGTTAAAAATCTGACGAAAACGTGAAAAAACGAACAAAAACGTGAAAAACTGGACGAAAACATGAAAAAACAGACGTAAACGTTGAAAATCTGATGAAAATGTAAAAAATCTGACGAAAACGTGAAAAACAGACGGAAACGTAGAAAATCTGATGAAAATGTGAAAAATCTAACGAAAACGTTAAAAAACAGACGAAAACGTAAAAATTGGACGAAAACGTGAAAAATCTAACGAAAACGTGAAAAAACGGACGAAAACGTGAAAAATCGGACGAAAATGTAAAAAATCGGACGAAAACATGAAAAATCGGATGAAAATGTGAAAAATGGACGAAAACGTAAAAAACCGAACGAAAACGTGAAAAACCGAACGAAACGTAAAAAAACTGACGAAAACGTAAAAAGACGGACGATTAAATCGGACGAAAACACTATAATTTAGTGGGTCGACCCGACCCAAACCGTCTGACCCATGACCCGTTAGACCCATTTTTAAAACATGACCCGTTTGAGCCATGAACCATTTGACCCATAACCCATTTGACCCATGACCCAAATATATTATATTAACACGAGTCTTCAATCTCTCTTATCGAGTAAGAGGCAGTAAGACAAGTCCCCCACCTCTTACTGAGTAAGATATTATATGTCTAACTGGGTCTGACTCAAAAGAAAAAAACAAACAAGCAAAACGTCTGCCCACCTCTTTCTGGTAAGAGTAAGAGGGAGTAAGAGGGCTAGTAAGACATTTTTTAAAAAAACAAACACACCCTAAATGGGTGGAAATTGACATCACTACAGATTAATGACGACAGCTGGTCTTGTAGACTTGATGTTGGGTATGGGTCAATGAGATCGTAGTTTGATATTTCTGACTTGGATTCTTGTTGATATGATGTTATATTTGTATGTAAAACATTTGTGTCTGCATTATTATACTTGTGTGTAAGAGTGTAAAGTGACTTTGATTTTCTTGTTGATATGATGTTACTTGTATGTAAAAGTTAATGAAAGATGTGTGCAAATGTGTTTAAAGTATAGTTCTTGAATGTATATATGTTCTATCGCTTATACAAAATTAATAAAAGGAGTGCATATGTGTTATTTAGAGTGCATATGTGTTTTTACAGTTTGTGGTGAATTTAAGGGTGCACTTGTGTTTTAAGGGGGTTTATACTAATTTCTCAAAAAAGTGAAGAATATTTAAGGGTGCACTTGTGTTTTGTGTTATTTTCAAAAAGGGAATTTTCCACAAACACCCCATCCGTACCATTAGTCCACCCTAAATGCCCAAAATTTTTTTTTTATCCAAATACCCCAAGGGGAGATGGTCGCCCCTAAACTTGGGCGGATGCTATAACTTTGTGACATGTGTCCCTATACATGGACCCACCATGTACTTTCCTGGTACAGCTCATAGTGTTTACTTCTTGGGCGACTGAGACCCACATTTCTTGGGCGACTTGCATTTTTTTGTCTTTTTGTAAAAAATTATTAACTACATTTATAGTCCTTGTTGTTTGCTTAGTATTTCATTTTTGTCCATCTTTTCAAAATCACATAACATAAATACATTAACACTAACAATTTCTCATTTCTCTCATCTCTCTCTCTCATAAAAACACACACACCTCTCCTTTCTCTCTCTACACCGCCGGCGACCCCCCTCCGGTCGTCTTCTCCGACGAGATTCCGGTCACCGGATTAATTTTCCGGCCAAAAATATTTTTCTACACCAAAACGTAGATCGGGTTATCCCGAGTTCCCTCGTACCACCCACTCGCTAACACACGCCACCCGTCACCACCACGCGCCGACACCGCCCCCTGCCACCACCTCCGAGAGCCACCACTCCAATCTTGATTATAGATTGCTTTTGATTGTCCTATTTGATCGATACCTTGTCTTTGTGCTACAAAATATTGAACCTGTTTTTGGCTTTTACTCCTAACTGCAACTAGGAATGTGAATCGTACACATGATTATTTCAGTATTTATTTATTTTTTACTTTTTTCTATTTTTAATAGAGTTTGTGACATATATCTTAAGAATAGGTTCTTAATTCCTTTGAAATGCACAATCTAGAGTTACATGAAATGCGCAACAAAATCTTCAAACTATGTCCTTGAATGATTCTGTCTAAATTTATGTTTTGTAATTTATCTAGCATAAATATTTTTATACCATTAATTATAGGTAATGTAAATATTTTATTTGTATGTATTTAAAAANGTTCTTGAATGTATATATGTTCTATCGCTTATACAAAATTAATAAAAGGAGTGCATATGTGTTATTTAGAGTGCATATGTGTTTTTACAGTTTGTGGTGAATTTAAGGGTGCACTTGTGTTTTAAGGGGGTTTATACTAATTTCTCAAAAAAGTGAAGAATATTTAAGGGTGCACTTGTGTTTTGTGTTATTTTCAAAAAGGGAATTTTCCACAAACACCCCATCCGTACCATTAGTCCACCCTAAATGCCCAAAATTTTTTTTTTATCCAAATACCCCAAGGGGAGATGGTCGCCCCTAAACTTGGGCGGATGCTATAACTTTGTGACATGTGTCCCTATACATGGACCCACCATGTACTTTCCTGGTACAGCTCATAGTGTTTACTTCTTGGGCGACTGAGACCCACATTTCTTGGGCGACTTGCATTTTTTTGTCTTTTTGTAAAAAATTATTAACTACATTTATAGTCCTTGTTGTTTGCTTAGTATTTCATTTTTGTCCATCTTTTCAAAATCACATAACATAAATACATTAACACTAACAATTTCTCATTTCTCTCATCTCTCTCTCTCATAAAAACACACACACCTCTCCTTTCTCTCTCTACACCGCCGGCGACCCCCCTCCGGTCGTCTTCTCCGACGAGATTCCGGTCACCGGATTAATTTTCCGGCCAAAAATATTTTTCTACACCAAAACGTAGATCGGGTTATCCCGAGTTCCCTCGTACCACCCACTCGCTAAAATATTTTTCTTACTCAGTAAAATTTGATAATAAGTTTTCAGTATCTTGGTATCAAAGATTATGAATACATTTCTTAATAACTTAACACCCCTCGTCGAGCTATTAAGATCGTACATGTGTGAATTAATATTGTAGCATAAATAACAAGCTTACCAAGTTTGATCACAAGGCTTTATGTTGTGACCAATCCGAACACAGCCATCTTTGGGGCATTTTAGTTTCTCTTTTACATAGTTGTAGACCGAAAGATGCACACAGCCATCTTTGTGTGTGTGTTGGAAATGCTTTTGCTTTTTTATTTATGCAGGCCCAAACTTTGGTTTGTGTATATGTTTGTGTTTGTGTGTCTCAGATCTGGGTTTTTGGATGAAATCTGAGTTTTGGATGAAGATCTGGGTTTTTTTTTATGAAGATCTGGGTTTATGATGAAGATTTATGATGAAGATCTTAGAAATCTGGGTTTCACTAAAATAATATTCGAAGTGCTATTTTGGCCAGTTGATAGACTTTTTAGTTTTATACTAATTTTGTTGGGTCAAGTTTCACTTTATCTTCTTTTGGCAAAGCATATACCTTGCCTTTATTCTTTGTAATTAAATATGCATATGATAAGTAATTAAATATGCATATGATAATAATTTAGTAATAATTTTATTGGGTGGTGATTGACAATCTCGTAAAAATACGCAGGACAACAAATTAAATAGAAGACTAAATTGTAAATGTGAAGTTCTTTGATGATGTAAATGGCATTTAGATGATATACAATTTCACTACTTTATACTGTAACATTGTATTAACTACAAGGACCAAAAATGAAATATCAAACAAACCACAAGGACCAAAATGTAGTTAATAACTTTTCAAAAAAGACAAAATAGATAAGTCGCCCAAGAAATGTGGGTCCCAGTCGCTCAAGAAGTACACACTGTGAGCTGTACCATGAAGGTACGTGGTGGGTCCATGTATAGGGACACATGTCACAAAGTTATAGCATCCGCCCAAGTTTTAGGGGCGACCATCTCCCCTTGGGGTATTTGGAGAAAATTTTTTTTTTGGGGCATTTAGGGTGGACATGTGGTACGGATGGGGTGTTTGTGAAAAATTCCCTTTCAAAAAAATGGGCGTGTTGTTTTGTTTTAAGGTTGTTCAAGACACTGATTCAGAGGTATGTTATTTTTAAAAATAATTATGCTTTTCCTAATTGGCTAATTGTGAGATGGAGACAAGGAACCACAAGATCATGTGCACATGCATTTTCTTATGTTTGTTGTATGATATAGAAAATAAATTAGTGTGCTGTTTTGTTTTAAATATTTTGCTTTTAATCAAGTTCTTTAAATATTTAAACTCAAATATACATGCACATACTACAACATCAAAGTTGCTTAGTTAGTAAATGTGTTTGAACCTCTTTACAAAGTTCTAATTGATTGCGTGTAAATTGCAGGTGTTTACAAGAAACTTAGACTTTGGAGTGAACGTTTTAGTAGTTTCAGGTCCTGAACATATTTTGACAAGGTGAGGACAATAACCAATATGAAGAATGCACATGTGTTTTGAACAAGTACATCCATTCTAGCAAGAAGTTCATCATGATAAAGATAAAGATGTAATAAATACAAGTGCATACATGAGATACAAGTGTGTTAATACAAATATCGTCCTAAAAACGTTATTTATATTTTACGATCTTTTACCATG
>LBNU01017596.1:0-13079 GCA_014162995.1 Artemisia annua
AAAGGGGTGATACGTTTCGGCATGCGTGGGAAGCTCAATCCCCGTTACATAGGACCGTTTCTGATTCTGGAAAGGATCGGACCGGTAGCCTACCGACTGGAACTGCCACCTGAGCTGAGTAGCGTGCACGATGTTTTTCACGTCTGCAACTTGAAGAAATGTCTTTCCGACGAAACCCCGATCATTCCATTAAGAGAGATTAGGATCGACGAGAATCTAAATTTCACCAAGGAACCCGTTGAGGTTATGGATCGAGAAGTCAAGCGACTTAAGCGTAGTCGCAATCCTATCGTTAAAGTTCGGTGGAATACCCATCATGGTCCGGAATTCACGTGGAGCGTGAAGACAAGATCATGAGGAAGTATCCACATCTCTTTTCGTCCCCGACTAAGTAATCTTTAGTGAAACCCGTGACGGGTTTCTTCTGAGGCTGGGAGGCTGTGACAACTGGTAATTTCGGGTCTTGCTGTTAATATATTTTATTTATTTTATGCGTGAGTCGTGAGAATCTCTGATATCCTAGTAAGTACCACTGCGCGTCTTGGCACAATAAAGAGTAAAAACGTGAAAATATGGTTAATAAAAGGATAAAAATAAAGATTATACGTATTTATAATCAAAATTCACGTAAAGTAATTATAAAACTAAAGCACTCAAGAAATATTTACGATAAGTTTTATTCATCCCGTTCGTGTTTTATTAAAAATATGAAGAAAATGGCAAGATTGGTCCTTGTGGGAGCAATAGGGTTTGCTACAAGTCCCCTTGGCACCCACTCCCCTATATATACATACTTATAATAGATTAAGGGTTTCCATGTCTCTCTCTCTCTACAACCGGCGCCACACACACACATCTCATACACACACTCACTTCTGATCACTTTTCCGGCGAGAACTCCACCACCACCGCGCGTCCACCTACACCACCACCACCATTGTTCACCAAATTTCATTTCCTTTCTTTTAAGCATAAGCACGCGCCCCAGAACCTTTGATAACATCTTGTTTACCGCGAGTTTAGATCGAAACTGAGCATCTCTTTTCGTCTTTTCTTTGTTCTTGTTCGAGCCGAGAACCAAGGTGGGCAAACCCACCATTTACGAGGTGTTTTCACCATGGGTTTCTTTCAAGAACCCTCGGGTTGTGAGATAAATATATAATAACGAGAATAATAACAATAAAATGATAATAGATGTGTTTGGTATTGGTATGTGTGTATTTACACATACCTTTTGACCTAAATAACGGACCAAAACGACCAAAAACCCGACCTATAATGCCAAATTCGTGTTGTTTTTGTGTTTGTGATGTACAGAAATGGATATTTTGATAAACGGACGAAAACCAAAGAAAAGACAATAAACACGAGCACGAGTTATGGAAAAGGTTCAAAAGCCGGAATCCCGGGAAGCATTTTTCACAATTGAGCTCAGAATGGCAAAACAAGTCCTTGAAGAATCAATATTTATCAAGATTAGTCCTTGGATCTATTTTTTAGATTTGACATAAATGGTCCCTGGAATTTCAGAATTGACATAATTGGTCTGTGGTATTCCTAAACATTTAGCTGCCTAAACATTTTACCCAAACCCAAATAAACCTAAACCCAATATATAAACCCACAAGCCCAATTCAAATACCACTGGCCCATCTTCTCATTTATTAAACCCGGTATCCCTCAACCCGTCCCCTAACCCGGTCTCAAGTCAAACAATCATAAAAAAAAAACACCAAACGCGCCATATTCATCCCCAATTCCCAATTACCCAGTTACCATGAACCCTAAAATTACCCCGAGCTCAATTTCACCATAATTAAGGGTACATTGGATAAGTCCCACATCGCTGACACACCTGACACAAAGGGAATGACATGTGGACGATTCTAATTGGCTAAGATGTGTCATTGGGTCATTTCTAAGGCTCTGATTGGCTGGATGGCGTCACAAGGGATCAAGATAGAATATTCATTGAAAGATGTTGATTCCATATGCTTCTGAGACGCTCCTCACTTCAGCTATAAATAGAGAGCTCTTACTCACAATTTCGTTTGGTTAGCTTAGGTGTAGGAGTAGAGTAGACTAGTGGATTTTAGCTTAATTGTTCGTTTCAGCTTACTGTAGTTTTATCAAGCTTCCAAACTCTGTACTCATTTTAAGTTTTCAATAAAAGTTCAGTTTTCATTAAATTTCTGGCAATTTAGTTTTCCAAATCTGTTCTAAACTTTCATTTTACTGTTTTCATAAGCTCATTCAAGCTGAAACCACAGCTGGTAGTGAGTTAGTAGCTTAGTTTCTGCTCTTGATGGTTAATGGTGATTTGGTAATTGATAGTCAAAGGTACTTTAGTGATGATGATCCTGAGTTCACTGGTGGTAGATGATAGTAGCAGTGGGTTAATAGAGTCTATCTTAAAGATAGGCTTATGTTCAAAAGCACCTCTATTTAGCTGAGGTTATTCGAGTGAGTTTCATCTTTATTTTGAGCTTAAAGTCTATTATACTGCTTTATTATTTAGATCTATTGTTTGTCTGTGACTTTGTGCATTTATGAGATATTTGAGTTAGTTTGTTACTGAATAATTGTTGCTTGTTTGCTAGATTTCACTTTTGTTCATTTTGTTAATCAACTGTCATAGACTCCAAATTGAGCACTAGTGGTAAAGTGTTGATTAGATCTCTGTACCTGTGCTTCTTTTAGTTTGTTGAATCATAAGTCAAGCTACTTTAGAATTTTAGTGGATTTAATACTGGAATTGCTTCAATAAAATTGAAACATGCTTCTGTAAGGAGTGTTTGGCATTATGTGGATTTTGGTGTTCTAGCTCACTTAGGACTATAGTTGAATTTTTATCAGATCTCATGTGCACCTAGGAGTAAGTTAGAAGTGATTTTGAGTATTTATAAGTAGCTTATAATATTTTGGACTCATCAGTGGAATTTTATAGTTTAAATCAGCCTAGAATTGAATATATAGGATAAAATGGATTGAGATTATAAAAGGTGTTAGAACTTGCTCTAAATTGTTCATACAAGTTGTTTGACATCTGGTATTTAGGTGTCACTTGGTCAAAATCTAAATTCACCCATTTTACCAAATCTGTGTAAGAAAACCATTTTCACAGCTCAAGGTTTTTTCTCACCATCATTTTTGTATGCAAACTTGTTTTAAAATCTTTGAAGGTTGGTTTTCTGTGAAGTCTAGTAGCTTATGTGCAGAGATTAACTGAGATTTTACAATTGTAAACTTGTTTACTAGCTTAAATTTGAGCCTCAACTAGCCCTTAGGCCTGCTTCTCCCCTGCACCACCAGCAGCTAGTCTGCTTATGCTTTTTCTTTGCATAATATCTTCTTAACTAGTGAAGCTTTTTAAATGATTTTTGTTTCTTTTGAGAGCTTATAATACTAGTTTCATATATATATGCTTGGTTTGCTTTCTAGAGCTTGTTCACTAGCTTCTTTCTTATCTACAAGTTGTTCCTTAGGACTGTTTGAGCATCCGTTACCCCTGTTTCTTTAGTGTTTAATTCTTGCTTATTGGTTTATCTTAGACTGCCTGTCATGTTTAGTTAGCTTGTTTAGACTGCTTCTAGGAATCCTTTAGTAGTTTGCCCTCTAGTTCAGCTTATTGTAGCTTTTGACACAAGCTTTTGTAAGCTTGTGCCCTTAGAAGTTTTTTCCCTTTTCTTCTCTTTTGATTTTAAATTTTCTTTGTATCTGTCACTAGTTTTAGCTTCTCCTGAGCTTCTAATAGCTTTACACAAGTTTTGTTTTCATAAAAAGTCTTAGTTTATATTAGTTCTTTAAAGCTTTCAAAAGAAATTTAAAAAAAAAATAAAAAGATTTCAAAAAGAGGTGCCAAGGGGATTCGAACCCTGGACCTTCTGCCTTCCAAACCTCACACAACAACACCTGAACCAAATGCACTCTTGTGTTTTTCTTGTTATAGTATGCAAGTTTTATTCATATAAACTCCCTTAATTTTCTTTTACATTTTAGCTTATAAAATCTGTTTTAGCTTTTACAAGCTTTTCAGTTTTAGCTTTTCATAAATTTTTATTTTTCTAAGATTACAAATAGTATAAAATAGTTATAGAAAAAATCTCACATTTATTTTTCACATTTTACTATTTTTAGTCATTTAATTTCTTAATAAAAGTTTTTAATACATAATAAATAAATAAAAAGTCATAAAAAATATTTTTCTTTTTCCATAATTTTCTTTTATCTTTAGTAACGTAGAAAAAATATTTTCTTGCCCATAGTATTAGAAATGTTTTGATTTCACTTTTAATTTCGCGCTCGTACGTAATTTTTAGTAATTTCTTCGCGTTTTTAGTTTAAATGTTTTTTAGCTTAGTTTTCTTTTCGTTATTGTTTTTAGAGCTTTATTATATGCTTTCTAGTCTCGATTCACTTTCCGTAGTTAATATTTCCCAAAATTTCACTTTTATATTACTTTTCACTTCACGGATCACGAATCGAGAACCACGATTCCATTCAGCCTTCACTGGGACACGACCCGGGGAAATACTTGCCCGATTATTTCTTCAGAAAATTCACTATACTAAAATGAACACATCAGGTATCGAGTTTGGTTCGTGTTTGTGGTTGGTTTGGGTCGAATAGCTTGAGCCGAGAGCTCTAGGCTCTCGGCAGTGGTGGATTTGGATTGGGAGATGTTGCCGAGAGGTGTTGGGAACTCGGATGGGGAGATTGTTGTTGTTGTGGGTGTTGTGGTGTCGAGGAGTGGGAAGNAATTTTTATTTTTCTAAGATTACAAATAGTATAAAATAGTTATAGAAAAAATCTCACATTTATTTTTCACATTTTACTATTTTTAGTCATTTAATTTCTTAATAAAAGCTTTTAATACACAATAAATAAATAAAAAGTCATAAAAAATATTTTTCTTTTTCCATAATTTTCTTTTATCTTTAGTAACGTAGAAAAAATATTTTCTTGCCCATAGTATTAGAAATGTTTTGATTTCACTTTTAATTTCGCGCTCGTACGTAATTTTTAGTAATTTCTTCGCGTTTTTAGTTTAAATGTTTTTTAGCTTAGTTTTCTTTTCGTTATTGTTTTTAGAGCTTTATTATATGCTTTCTAGTCTCGATTCACTTTCCGTAGTTAATATTTCCCAAAATTTCACTTTTATATTACTTTTCACTTCACGGATCACGAATCGAGAACCACGATTCCATTCAGCCTTCACTGGGACACGACCCGGGGAAATACTTGCCCGATTATTTCTTCAGAAAATTCACTATACTAAAAGGAACACATCAAGTTTTTGGCGCCGCTGCCGGGGAAGGTTGAAGTGAATTTTGGTTTTCTTTTTGAAAAATCGTGTTTTGAAAAACCTTCCTTGTATATGTTTTCTTTTATAAAAAGTAAAAAAATCAAAAAAAATATTAAACACTTTTCCTAAAGTGTTTGCAAAATACCAAAAATATAATAAACATCCTCGGTCTTCCGTTGAAGGAGGGCGGTTGTAAACCAAATAAGTTCAAACGCAAAAAAAGATTGTGAAATTATTCGGTTTCGGATTACTTTAATTCTACAACCAACTCCCTCGTTGTGAGTAGATTTGAAGGAAACGATTTCGGGTGACGAATCGATCACAAAAAAATAACAAAACAAAAGAAAAATACAAAAATATTGTGATTTTAAAGTTTTCTTAAATATCAAAACCAAAAATATTTTTGTTTCAAAATTTGTTTTCCATTTTTCTAATTTCAAAAATTAAAAAATATTTTCTTTTTCAATTTGATTTTTGATTTTATGTTTGATTTTTGTTTACGAAAATACCAAAAATAATCTTCTTATCCTCTTAACTTTGATTCTATCTTCTTTATCCCTCTAAACGTTTAATTCTTATGTATCATTGTTTTTATTGCAAAGGACCGGTAGGTCACGACTATCGTTGTTACACGTGTGTTTGTAAGAGATGTGGGGGTCCTAGTCGAGACGAATATTGTTTTTGGTGCGAATCATTTTCCGACTACCCTTCGCAACCCAAGGAATGTGTTATTAATGACGAACCCACCATTTCGGAGCGAGATCAAACGTCTAAGCCCACAATTGTTCTTAAATCGTCAAGAATTGAACCAACGCTTTCACAATTTACGGTTCATAGTTTGTCAAGTTTACGTGCTACAAGTAAATTGAGAAATTTGCCTAATCAAGAACAAGAACCGGAGACTATAACGGAAGTGGTGGAAATTTCTAGCTCTCAGAGCACACCACTTGTCCCACCTCCGGATTTTTCAAGATGTTCTTCGAGACTTGTTAATTATCATGTTGATTCTTCTTCAAGTGGCAATCCCACTCTATCCTCAGATCCTCTCATTTCCGATTCTTTCATTCCTTCTCTCACTCCAGTTGAGAGAAGTGACGTATTCTTAGATGAGGTCGAGGCTTGTCTCGCTAATAAAGATTCAGATACAACGATGGTTGATGACTCTACTTTTGATCCAGAGGGGGATATTCTTTTCCTTGAGAGGTTATTGAATGAAGAACCGTCATCTTTCCCCCCTCCAATGAGCAATGAAGCTTTTGATGAATCTGATGATGATACGCTTCCGGTTGAGGATTTTCTGAACGAAAAGATCGCTATTAATTCGAATCCTCCTTTTGAAACCGTTGATACGAATCTTTTACCGTTTGATGATAACGTTGAGAACGATGATGTTGAAAGTTATTCTGATTCTCACAATGAGTATACTACGAATGATGACGACTCTTGTGGATAGATCGATGATGTTGAGGAATCGCGTTCCGATTATGAGTTTGAAGAGATGAAGGATTTTGACCTTGATGACGATGAGATCGAAGATGATTTACTCTGTGAAAAATTATCCAATATCTATCTTCTTATTTCAAAAATCAAAGCTTTAAAAAATCCAACTCCGTCTTCAGATTCAATGATTACCTCTTCATTTCCTATCCCCGTTATGGATAGTGACTTCTTACCCGAGCTTGAAATTTTTCGATTTGAAGAGACGAGTAGTGGTAGTCCTACTATTCCTACTGATATCTCTCTTCCGGATTACGAGTGCTTTCATTTTGAGATCAACTCTTTACCTATTTCCGATAATCTGTCATATGACCCTCTTTTAGAGGTTGTCGATCGATTTCTTGCTTCGGATGACTCAATACCACCGGGTATTGAGAATGACGAGAATGATGTGCTTATTAATGATGATGACTTGATTCCCGATTCCGACTCATTTCTTTATGATTTTCCGTCTTCTCGTCCACCCGCAAAACCACCGGATGTAGAATCATATACGAATGAAGATACTTTTGGAGTGGTGGATGAGATTTTTGATGTTCCAGTGCTTGATATTTTGCCCACCCAACCCAAACGAGATTCAACATTTGAATTTGCTATTATCATCCGAGTGTTTCATCCATTCTTTTCTTATCCCCTCATTTCTTCACTTTTCCACTCCTCCGGGAGTGAGGATACCGTTTTTGACCCCGGCATCTCCGTTTTTTCCGGGTGTCCGTTTCATTTGCTCCCCCAAGATTAAGTAAATTCGGGGCGAGTCTAAGCTACATGACTCGATAATAAACAAGCGCTTCGTGGGAGGCAACCCATGCTTATCATTTCTATTTTCTTTTCTATTTTCAAATGTGACGTGAGGAGGGGCGACCTCTTCCATTCTTGTGTTTTTCGTGGTTGTCTGTGTTGTATGTCCAGGAATTTCCCGAATTATGATGACTCTCGTGCTCGTTGTTTGTCTCATCTCCACTCGAGTATCATTCTTCATGCTTTTGGAAATTCGTGTTATATCCTAATCTTATCAACTAACGTTATCTTTGGCATAATTAATAAACGGCCCTAGATTTTTGTTAGGATTACGATTACCTTTGAAACATTGAGGACAATGTTTATATTTAGTCTGGGGGGTAAATCTTCGATTTGATTGACCTTGCACTTTCACCTTTGTCGTTTACTCTCGCAACCCCGTTTTTCCTAAAAATTGAAAAATTTTGAAAATTTTCAAAGAAAAAAATGATGAAAATGATGTGAAAAAGTATTAAAAAATGAGAAAAGTTGAAAAAAAAATTATGCAAAAATAGAATAAGTGTTTTGACACCATGTTGACTTTCTTGCTGGCGAGAGTAGGAATAAAATTTTGACTTGATCCGGGCGTGTTGAGCCCTAGCTTGTTCCCTTAACCATTGATGATCACATAAGCTTGTGCTAGTTTTTTACACATGGAGCTACTCTTTTGTCGGCTCCCGTACATTACTTTATACATGCGCAGCTTAAAAGCTTTCGCTAGTCTTTTACATAAGATGCTATAAAACGCGAATTCTTTTATTAAAGTTTGCAAGTTTCCGTAACTGACTTTATATATGCGTGGCTTGATTATCGGCTAAGTATTCGCGGATCTCATTATTTGAGAACTATAAAAAAGCGAAGAACGAGAAATGATAGTGTTTATTTAGAAGTTAGATGCCATACGTGGAGTAGTGGTTCTCTTTAAAGCTCATCGAAGGTATTTGTGGCCTTTTGTTCCCATCAGCTTGTTTCACCTTATATCTTGTGTATAAATAATTAAAGATATCTCGGTTTTGACGAAATTTAGTTCTTTATCTTCTTAAGAGAATTTTTGCTTGAAAAATTGGGTACACATCAAGGATATACGCCATCGTATTGAGTTGTATTGTATTGAGTTGTACGTATGTGGTTTCGGAGCTACCCTTTAAAGCCCGGTATTCATTAGAGCTAAGGTGCTTTGAGACTTCGGATTGAGATCGGACCTTGGATCCTACTTCTAAAGGCGGTAGGTCTTGGATTGAAACCGTGAAGGTTCGGAGTTGAGAAGTTACTAAGGCAAGAAAAGGAAAGTGAAAAAAAAGTATGAAAAAAAAGTGAAAAAGTGAAAAATCAAAAGAAAGAATAAGGATCGATGTTGAGATTTATGGATTATGAGCTTAAGTGTTAAGACTAAAGTTGGTAGCGCGTGAGGTGCATGCGAATGATCCTAGATCGGGCGCATGAGGTGCACGTGAAGGTACTCTCCAACTTATGTCTATTGTGATGTATTCCAAAGTCTTTGTGTATGTATCCAATATCCTTGATGTGGACCTCATTTTTTAAGCAAACCTTCTTAAGAGAAGATCGATAACTACTTAGCGTTAGAATTCTTGGTATCTTTATCGGATTAAATCATATCGAAAACGAGAAAATATGAAGCAATTCATTTATCTCACAAAAATAAAATAAATAGATACACTAAGATATGGGAACAAGGGGTTTTTACACAAGTAACTACGATGAGTAGTATTGACATCTAACTTGTAAATAAACGGTGATCTCGTTCATAAGCTTAGTTTGGGGACTTGTAAAAAATCAAGGATGACGAATTTTATCCTTTTGGTCACATTTCTATGAATTGTGTTTCTACTCGATGAACCTAATAATTATCGCGAGATAATGAAAGTTAACATACCGTCGCATTAATAAAGTGAGAAAATTCAAAAATAGTAGTTTAAAGTTAGAGTATGGAATAAAATGAGTAAACGGGGCATTTTCGGAATAAATGATTTTGAAATCTCTTTTGAACGTTCTTGCTACTTTTCAAAGTTAGTAGAAAGAGTTTCTAAGTCATTTATCTCAAGAATGTGATGTGATTACATTGCGTGAGGACACGGCAATACCTTAGTCTGGGGATTTTGGTATGTGTGTATTTACACATACCTTTTGACCTAAATAACGGACCAAAATGACCAAAAACCCGACCTATAATGCCAAATTCGTGTTGTTTTTGTGTTTGTGATGTGCAGGTGTAAAACCCTAAAAATTACGATACTAAAATTCGGTGTAAATTTGAAAATTTTAAAAACCTTACGATACGTTTATGATTAAAAGTAAACTAATTAATTTCGTCATATTAAAAGTTTAACTAGACAATTATTTGGTCCAATGTTTTTCTCCCAAACCGAATATTTAACATTGGCAATAACTTCTCTAATTGACTTATTCATTCGGCTAGTTAACACATTTTAATCGACCCATTGATGGTTTTCTTTAAAACCATAACCGAACCCCATAAATGATTTTAAAGTCCATCATTTGTAATCTCCTTAACCATTACTTAATAAGTATTTATAGCCCATGTTAACTATATAATTAGCCTTTATAATTAGTCATTTGTAAACTATAACCGAACCACCTATTAACTATATAATATTCAACCTCTTAAATGAATTTAAAACCCACTTAATGCCATTTAACGTTAATGAGAGAATTGTTCCACTTGTGTGCTTATTTAAATCAAATGCTTTGCTTTGCTCCTTCATTCGAAACACCACACAAACCAAATCGAATCTGCTACTATTTCTTTGCTCCCATTCATAAACAACACAACAAAAACAATCGAATCGACATAGCTACGGCTTCTTTTATTTTTGGGTTCGATCAACTAAGGTTTTGGTTTAGTGTTTCTGCTCGAGTTTCCACCAAGGTAATCGGTCTCTTTTCTTTTGTTTTACTCATATTCAATTAGATAATTGTTTGACATTCGACCTTGTATTGTATAACTGATCGACCACAAGTAAAATAAATTATCGACCCATATGAATGCCCATATCGACTTATGATATTTTATATAACTCGACCCAATTTTCTGTTTCATCAATCACGGTCTAAAACAAATGTCGACCCTATATTGCTATCTATATAATCGAACCTTGCGGCTCCCTTTATTTATTATTATTATTTTTTTCTCTTTCGACAACTAGACCATAACTGAAACACATGTTGCAAAACATAAAACTTGGTATTTGTTTATTTCATGCGTGAGTATTGGGTTTGGATTTTCAAAACTGGGACTAGGCCAACAGGTGAATAAGGGTGCGGTTGGCTTTTCTTTTTATAATAGCGAAGCCCGTATAAAATTTAAGAGGGTCACGTTTGGTTTTAAACTATTTCGAAACTCACATGTAAAAATAGAATGCGTTTGTAATGTTGGTTAAAATGACTAAATGCTAAACCTGTTAAAGGGAAAAGGGTCCACTTGTTTGTGTTTACCAACATGTGTTGTTGTTTAACAGTTAAATAGTGTACGTTTGGTTGTTTATTTCGAGTTGATCCACAAAACAAATGGGTTATGTTTATTAGTTAAATCTACTTAGTTATTATGTAATAAATATTTTCGGTTATTAAAAAATTGGACTAACATGATCTATAGACATTGAATGTATTTGAAACCCTAAACCTAATGACATTTATTTTGTATTTCTAACCCTAATCGATCATTAAACGGCATTTAGTATATTTTTAAAACCCTAAGTTGACTATATGTAAAAACTTGCTAAATATATTATAAACCCTAATCCGTGTAGATTTGTTGAAGATAACGTAACGTCCATTGATTCATTTGTTTCCATTCAATTGCATTAAGGTACGGATATTCAGTCTTTTCTTTTAAAGATTCCTTCATTTGTATTTTGTATCGGTACGGATATTTTGGATACCACTTTTTTGTACATCGTTATCAGTTGGTTCGTTTGAGTGATTCTTCTGAGCTTACTTAAGTGTGTTTTAGCCATATTATCAGTCTTGAGCTTTTTGGTTACTTTTTGAGCTTATTTGGCTTATATAAGCCCTTATTTGGAACTGTTTTGGCTAGCATTGCATAAATCAGTGTCACTTTTGGTCAAAATCAAAGGTTTCTGAGCTTATTTAAGTCTTAAGGTCATTTTGGGAAAGTTTGACCACTTTTGGTCAAACTGCTTATTAATAAGCACTTTACCTAAACTGATTTTTGAGCTAATAAACACTTAACTGCTTATTTTCCAAAATTTTCTTTTTCCAGTAGCTTTAGAATATCATTTTAGATTTTCCATAAAAATTCCAGATTTATTTGAATAGTTTTACTATTTATTTTCTATTTTCCTAGATTTTATATCATTTTTTTTAATTGATAATAAATTCAAAAAGACAAAAATAATTTTCATTTTTATTTTTAAAATTATTTTTTAGTTTATTAATATTTTTCAAAATTAAATTTGTAGAATAAATCTTTAATTTCTTAATTAGTTTAAATTTCTTTAATTAAATAAAAATACAAAAATAGTTTTTAATTCTTAAATAAAAATAAATAGACAAAAATAATAATTTTCTTTTTCTAAAAATTTTCTTTTATTATTCTTAGATTAGAAAATTTTAAATTTCATCCTTAGGATTAGATATGCTTAACTTTTACGTTTTTAATTGTTACGTTACGTTTTATTTTACGGTTTTTAATTCATACGTGTGTTTTTAGATTACGTGTGCCTTGATTACGTGCTTTACTTGTTTAATTGCTTGATTGAGTTTTATTTTCATTTTCATTAGTGTAATTCATCATTATCTCACGTTTATCTCTTTTCACTACACGTTTTACGATCCGATTAACGAGATTCCATTTAACCTTCGCACGGACACGACCCGGGTAATTTCTTATTTGTTGAGAAATTGCTTGGATATATACTATACTATTCACGAAACACCAAGTTTTTGGCGCCGCTGCCGGGGAAGGTTGAAGTGAATTTTGGTTTTCGTTTTTGAAAAAAATCGTTGTTTTGAAAAACCTTCCTTGTATATACTTTCTTATATAAAAAGTAAAAAAATCAAAAATATTAAACACTTTTCCTAAAGTGTTTGCAAAATACCAAAAAATATAATAAACATCCTCGCTCTTCCGTTGAAGGAGGGGTGTTGTAAACCAAATAAGTTCAAATGCAAAAAGAGATTGTGAAAAATTATTCGGTTTCGGATTACTTTAATTCTACAACCAACTCCCTCGTTGTGAGTAGATTTGAAGGAAATGATTTCGGGTGACGAATCGATCACAAAAAAATAACAAAACAAAAGAAAAATACAAAAATATTGTGATTTTAAAGTTTTCTTAAATATAAAAACCAAAAATATTTTTATTTCAAAATTTGTTTTCCATTTTTCTAATTTCAAAAATTAAAAAATATTTTCTTTTTCAATTTGATTTTTGATTTTATGTTTGATTTTTGTTTACGAAAATACCAAAAATAATCTTCTTATCCTCTTAACTTTGATT
>LBNU01017597.1:0-19878 GCA_014162995.1 Artemisia annua
ACTGCTGCTTCAGCATTGACTTCCTCATCCTTCTTGACTCATCATTCCCACCAAATCTAGCTTTAATTGCCATCCAGAGATCCTTTGCATCAGTCATGAAGTGAAAGTCACCCAAGTGATCTGGAGGTATAGCTTGAAGAAGAATAGTTCTCACTTTATTTTCCCTCTGAAGAGCAAGAACCTCTTCAGCAGATGTAGGATCAAGATAGTATATTCTACCATCTGCGTCAGTGCCAGTCCTCTTTGGGCTGTTACCTTTGAGGACTACCTTCCAGAGATTATGATCAATGTTGGTAATCCAGTTCTGCATTTGCATTGCCCAGAGTTCATACTCTTCTTTCTTAAGGTAGGGGAATTTTGCATTGCTGTTAGTGAGAGTGAGATGATGAAGGGATGCTGTATTTTGATTGTGTGTTGTATCTGACTCAGTGTCAGATCCAGGCATGATGTAAGGTTGTGTTGTTGAGGAGTGTGTAAAAGGTTGATATTCTCAGTATCAAAGAGACTCTCCCGAGGCTCTGATACCACTTGTTGAATCTAATACCCTTGATAGATCTTGTAGCTCTTGTTGATCGTTAGCAGTGTCTATGTAATCACAAACACTCTAATAGAGAATCTCCAAAGCTTGTATTCTAATGCGGAAAACAAATACAAACATAAACAATGAATACTAAGAACGTTTAATCCTCTATGGATTTCTTATATATTAATAACTTGTAAACTCATGTCACATAAAATATAAACTTGTGTTCCTTTTATAGACAAGGAACCCTAACCTAAACCGTTTCACAAGAAACGTATATTCTATAAACTTTAAATGATATGCATTATATTTTCCTAATATTACTCATGCATATCCTAACTACATTACATAATACGCAGTTTAACTATATCCGCAGAAACTAAATATGCTGAAACTATGTCTTCAGCAGTATCACATCTTCAGCAGAATCTGTGTCTTCAGCAGATTCCTTCAGCAGTAACCATCAGTAGAATTCTCACTTAGCAGAATTCCCAACACAGCGGTTGCTTGGTAAGCCCTGCTTGCATCTTCACGTTTAGCCCGATACTCCTCGCGCAAACCCTCCCCGAATTGGACCGACGAAACAGATCCTCCGGTACTCGTTCCCCCGGTGCTTGCCGTTGTCTCGAACTTTTGTTTCTTCGCAGCCCGCTTTTTTCCCATCGGGCGTGGTTGATCATCATGACCAAACAAAGCCTCGTTTGCTTGGCTAGGGACATCACCGGTTAAGTCAACCGTCTCCGGTGCGTCCCATTTCTTATGCTTACGCAGCACACCCCAAGCCTCCTCACTATTAAACGGAGCGTTTTTGCTCTCGTTACGGTACATTTCCCTGGCATGTGTGAGGATATCCATATCATTTTCCCCACTTTTTTGATCGCGCAAAGCCCGCTTGTAACACGCGTTGAACTTTCCGCAATTATGGTTCAACGTTCTCCATTTTGACTGTATCATATCTTTGCCGCGCTTATGATAATTGTTGGCGTTGAACTCTTTGATAACCCGCTGCCAAAACGTATCCTTGGATTGGGAACGACCGACTTGATCGTCCTCACTTGCGGCCACATAACACGTTGCGAGCAATTTTTCTTCACTTGCGCTCCAACGTTCATGCCTGATGGCCCCTGCTTCGACTTCGTCGTCTTCACTGACTGGATCTTTGTTTTTTTTGGACTTTCTTTTAACACGAGTTTTGGTTTTTTTGGGAGGAGAAGTAGGTGTTTCGGGAACTTCGTTAGTTTCCGTTTGGGATTGTTGGGATTGTTGAGTGAATTGGAGATTTTGGAAATCGGAGTTTAAGGAGTTTTGTTGTTGGGATTCTTGCCAAAATCTTAAAGCTTCATGTTGTTGGTAAACTTCTTCACTCGACATACCGAATAGGTTTGGATTTTCCCAATTCGGGTTCGGATTCGGGTTGGATGATGAACCCGCGTACGGGTTTCCCCAACCACCGAGGAGGTTCGTAAACGAGTTAGGATTGTTGTTGCCTTGAGACATTTTTTTTTGGTATTAGAGTGGTAGTGAAGAATATATTGAGTTGTGAAAGTGTGAAAAAATGAAGTGTGGTAAATGGGTATTTATATTGGTTGAAAAAAGGTTTTGGAAAATGTTTTATTTATTTTTTATTTTTTATTTTTTTTTGTTTGTTTTTTTTAGGCAGTTTACGTTTATAGACGTTAGAGGGGGGTGTTTTGGATATTTTTGAAATATGTAGCCGTTATATTAACGTTAGGGGGGGGGGTGAAATGAATTTTTTTTTAAAAACAGCCACTTAACGCAGCGTTAGTGGGTTAACGTCCCACGTTAACGCTGCGTTAACGTGGAGGATGCAGTGGTAACGCACCCACTAACGTGCGTTATTGGGGCTTTAACGCAGGTGCCATGTTAACGTTGCGAGTGCAATTAAGAATGTGTTTGTTTTCATGAACTATAGTTTTAACTTAGCAAAGAGTATATTTTAACTGATGGTCTCATGATTGAGGTAATGAGGTGATATATGTGTTTGTTACGTGATGCTCCAAAATTTAATGTTAGCTTTCTACAAGTTTGGGAGCAATCCTCTAGCTTTCCTTTTAACAGATTACATTGTTTATTAAAATACTATTTTTTTGAAGGTAATGGATCCATTATCTTGTGACATAACGAATTCATGTTTTGGTAACTCGTTATTGCACAACCTTCATTATCGTGGTGTATTATGATATAATGGGAACAATGCATAGAAAAATTCTTGGTTATGATGAGAACACAAGTGACGGCAACTTAACTAAAATTGTTTTAGTATGATAACTTACAATCTCAACCAATTTTGTAGCTTGCTAAGTGTAAAATTGAAAGTTAAACAAATTAACTCGTGTATTACACGGAACTAGTTATTTTATTTTAAACATAAACAAAGGTTATGGTACAAAAAGTTACTAAAGTTTACAAAAAAATTTGTCCTAAGTTACTATAGTTTCATTTTGGTTATCCATGTTACTCATGTAAACGGGTTTGTTAATTTGGTCATTATACATGTAAAATGACGACACTAAGATTATTTAGATGAAGGGTTACCGGCTATTAGCCCGTCACCCATGCCACTTGGGCCTGACAAAATTTCCACCTCACCAACTTATGTCCACCTTGGTTTTCCAATATCATTATTTTTTTTATTATAACCATTTTTCTAATCACTTTTTTATATACCCTTTTCCAAATTATTCCCCCAAATAAAATATAGTGGTTGACAAACCTTCTCTTCCACAATGAACGTCCTATGTGGCTGTGGTGAAATTGCAAGGCATCGAACATCTTGGACACAAAATAACCCCGGAAGAAGATTTCTTGGTTGCCCAAATTATATGGATCCAACAACAAATTGCAATTTTTTTCAATGGATTGATGCCCCATTACCAAATCGTTGGTATCAAGCAAGGATGTATGAGCCGCAAACACAACAAGAGCTTGTTCAAGCAAACAATCAACTGTCTCGATCTACCTTCTACAATCGGATGTTGATTATGTTGATTGTTAGCATGTTGGTCATTAGGTTTCTTTAGGTTTGTGAAGCTAGTTATGGCTTGTTATGTGTAAGGTTCTTTTGGTTTCTTATGGTTGTTTGGTAAGCTTTGGTATGATGGTGTAAGGTCTTTTGGTTTGTGGTATGATGTAATGTAGATTTCTTATGGTTGTAAGAATTCTTGTTGTTATCTAAGTAATGAAAATGCTGGTTTCTTATTGTTTAATAACTCTTCTATTGTAGATTTGATGTAATGTTGGTTTATTGCATTGTTTACATTTCTAAGTACTGAATATGTAACAGAAAATAACACAAGGTTCTAGATCACATTCATCCATTACCAGTCATACATAATTCCATTGATTACACAAAATAACTGAAAGATGGCAGATGTACAAAATTGCCTAACATTTGGCAAGCCATTCTAACTCAATTATACAAACTAATTAAGAAGCATCCTAAGTCAGTTTATCATTCTACATAACATAGTTTTACCACTGTACTAAATTGGCAGATCTACAAAAGTGCCTAACATGTGGCATGCCAATATAAGTCAAACCTAACAACTATTCTACTTGAATAGCATCATTTGGACTTAATCCAGGTCCAGGTGTTGGTGGCTTGTTGAACATAATTTGTTTGATCATTTCTGATCTTCTAACATTTGGTGGTGTGATTGGTTCTTCATCAGATTCCACATTTTCTTGTTCTTGCACAACTTGTTCTTGGATAGCATCATTTGGACTCAATTCTGGTTCTTGCACAGCTTGTTCTTGGGAGGCCAGTGATTGTGACTGGGCTAATGGAATCTCAGACTGTCCTGCATTGTTTGACATTTTTATACTAATACTTACTCCTAACATAGGCTCTCCTTCAATGGGATTCCAAGATACACCGAATCCAATGGGCACAATTCCACCAGGATACATTCTTGTTCTTGATCCATCTCCTCTCCCTCTACTTCTAACAACCTTGCCATTGATGGTCCTAAGTTTGCTCTTGCTGCTAAGACTGACATAGTTTGCTTCAGATGACATTTCTTTTCCCCTAAGACTAACACGACCACCCCTTGTAACTAAACCACCACCTCCTCTAATCCTTACACCACCTCTTGTACTTATAGCACCACTTGGTGTTGACATTTCTGGTGCAAACATCTCAAACCCAGGAGGTGGTGTTGATATTTCTTTTTGGGGTTTAGGCATGGCACAATTTGTGAAGTCACAATATTGGGTGTTGACATTTCTGGTGCACTCTCTTTCTCTTGTGTGGATGGTGTTGAACTCACAGAACCTTTACCACCTCTTGAAGACCCCTTACCACCTCTAGCAGACCATTTCCCACATCTTGAAGACTCATTCCCTACACTTGCATACCCTGCAGGCTTACTTGGACAAGACCTTTGATTGTGTCCAGTTTGGTGACACAGTTTGCAATGGTTGGTTTGTCCCTTTCTACTGATCCTTGTCCTATTTTTGCCATCATCTTCTGTAGGATATCTCTTTCTCTTGTGTGGTGGTCTTCCAGGCAATCTTCTTTTAATAGGAGGTAATGGCTTTTGATATTGAGTAGCAGGCCATTGATCCATTCCATTCATCCCCTGAATGTCATGGTTATAAGCTGACACACACGCCTCCTTCTTATACCATTTTGACACATATTGTTCAGGGTCTCTGTGTAAGAAGTAGATTGCAGCTATACCATGTTCATAGGGAATGCCAGATAACTGCCAACCACTACAACTGCAAGTCCTGGATCTTTCATCAACCTTAAACTCTTCATAACCATTTCTAACTTCAAATCTGCTCTCACCACTGGGAATGACTTTCCAAGATCTACAAGTAATAAAAAAGATAATGTAAATAAAAAGATGGTATATGATTATAAGTAATAAGAAAAAAAAAGATTTACCTATGTAGATCCTTTTAACACTTCAAGCTTCTTTTTGATGTTTGGACAGATATCATCATTCCATTTTTCATGTTTCTCCCCTCATCTTTTGCAATCTTTCCATACAGAAAACCCTGATGTCTTCTAGCATGTTTATAATTGGGTTCCTTCTGAATCCACTATAAGAGCATTGAAACATTCAGATATCCCATTCTCTACAGCATCACAAGCCCTATCAGTATTGAAGTAAGTTCTACTCCAACTTTCAAGATGCCTGTCCATCAAGTGTTTGTGTGCATCCTTGCTGATGCTTTGTATTTATTTCATGATCTTTTCAAATCTTGTGGGGTATGTTGCCTTTGCTGTTTTACAAAACAAGTTCCTATATTCAACCCCAGTGTATTTCTTCCTGAAGTTAGCATAGATGTGTCTTGCACACTGTCTATGCTCAGCCAAAGGCATGACTTCTTTTGCAGCTTCAACGATACCCTGAAAACAGTCAAGTTAGGCAACTTTAAAATCATGAACACTTGAACCAGAAATGATAATAAAAAGACAGTTCATGAACATATGTACCTTATGTTGATCAGAAATGATAGTTAATCCTTCACCAGCTACTAATCCAAGATCATTCATCAAAAACAGCATGAACCAGTTCCAATTCTCAACACTAACCATAGCCCATGCAATAGGATAAATTTGATTATTCCTATCTCTTCCTACTGCTAACAACAGTTCTCCTTTGCATATGGTTTTCAGAAAGTAACCATCAAGACATATGACCCTCCTTCATCCTTCCAACCAACCTTCCTTTAACCCCTTAAAGCATACATAAAACCTACTGAAGTAGTTCTTACCATTAGGCATATCATCAACACTCATCAAACAAGTAGAACCTGGATTAAAATCAAGTATCTCCCTAGCATATGACCATAACATTCCATAATGATCATCTAAACAAGTCTCATACTGGTTTAAAGCTTTTATCTTTCCCCTTCTAGCTTGACTGATAGTCACCTTGCATTTATATTTCTTTAGAATCATTTCAATTAGCTCCTTAACTTTGATACAAGGATTGACCATTATCTTTTCTGCATAGCTTCTAGCAATCCAGTTACTTGTGATTAAGGTCCCATATTCATAAGTCCTAGAACATGCATGCTCCTCATTCAATGTATTTATTTGAAAAGTCTTCTCATTTTGCATCCAAGATGCCCACAATATTAATGAACATTTCCTATCCTTCTCATCTCTACAATACTTAGCCAGAAGTATCCTAGGGTTATTTACTTGATAATATAACTTATAACCATTAGCTAAAGCATGATATGTCAAAGCTCTTTTAAGTTGATATGGTGACTCATACTTTTCACATAAATGAGGTCTAATTAACTTCCATTTGATAGTAGGATCATGTACTGGCAAGTGATTACCTAACTTATCCTTATCCTATGGACTCTTATCACTAGCAGATACCTCATCTTCCTCAGCATACTCATCCCTCGGTAACCCATTGTATATCCTACTCAGAAAGTTAGCATCAAACATTTTTTTACTTCTAGCTTTAGGTGCAGGGTCTGCTTTGTTAGTGCTAGTATCAAAAACTTCCTCTTCACCATCAGATAAATGATCAACTGATGCAGTCTCACTCTCATCAGAACTATCATACTCAAATACATTATAACCACCCTCTAAATCACTGTGAGTATCATCATTTTGTTGTACATTTTGTTGTTTACTGGTGGAAGTAGCATCATGTAAGTAAATACAGAGTGAGACACATATATATCTAAGACATTATCAGTTTTGCACCTAATTCAGCACACTGAGCTAAGTCACCATCATTTTTTAAGGTTTTCAAACCTAACTCTAAATCTAGACCAGGAACACGATAAAAAATCTGTTTGATGTCACTTGAACATTCACTTACTGTTTAACAAAACCAACAAACCCCAAATCAAGCACATTAACATTTGGAATTTCAGACAAAATTTCGAAGTCATAAGAAAAAGGATCCCTTACAAAGACACCTCCACGATGAAATTTTATGATATTAGTGGAAGATGATGAGGAAGATGCCATCTGAAACAAGAAAATTCAATAAAAAGTGTTAATTTCACAAAACCCTAATTTGCTATACCAAACCATAATTTTTTAAAACCTTAATTGGAGTTAATAAACAATTCAAACAAATAATTAAGATGTAAAATTTATCTTGTTGGGAAGATAACAACCCTGAATCGAAGTCAATTTGAAAAAGCGAGATGATGTTTTTTTATGGTTGATTGGTTTGGGCAGAGGAAAGTTGTGTTTAGGGTTTGGGATTATGAAATAATATTAGGATTGACCCCTTATTAAAATAAGCGTGAGGTCAAGGGTCAATTAAAAAAAGTGAAGTATGCCACCTAGGATTGTGACTGGCTATTGTGAGTTGTAAAAAACGTGGTAACCTAAGTCACCGGTCACGTTTACATGAGTAACCTGGATGAACAAAATGAAACTAGTAACTTAGGACGAATTTTTTGTAAACTTTAGTAACTTTTCTGTACCATAACCCTATAAATAAAAGCCGGGAGGTTATTCAATACTAAATGAGTTAGGGAGTTGATATGCACACCACCAAAAGTGATATTCACACTACAAAATCACACTGGTGATGCACATAGTACAACACCACATATGCATAATTGTAGTGTGCACATCACTTTTGGTGGTGTGCATGTCAACTCCTCATGAGTTATGATCATATGAGAGATAAAATTAAAATAAGAAGGATAAAAAGAAACTACAACTATACATTTGAAATGCTCTTACAAATATAAATGCATATCTCCTTAAATTTCTCCATCTTATTTGAAATGTGTAGCTATAAATCATTCTCACTCTTCTCATTTTAATTTTTCTTCTCACTGGATCTGTTCCCAATAGTAAAGTTAGTGGAGCAAAGGCAAAAATAATCCCTCCAATTTTAACTGCGTCATGAAAATGTAAAATCGCAAAAAATGTCCTTGTCGTTTACATGCGATTGCAGAAACAGTCCTTGCGATCAATCCAATGACTATTCATGTGACGAAAATTACATGAATATCCCTCTCATTTTCTTGCGTTATAAATGTTGTCCAAAAATTGCAAAAATCATCCTGTCGTGGCTTGCGATTACATGAACAGTCCCTAGATTAACCACACGCCCCGCAGCGGAGCGCGGGTAAAAAAAAATACTCGTTATACACAAATATGTTTCAATTTGAAGCCTTGGGACTTTAAGTTAATCACAAACTTTTAGTTAATCACGAAAACTACATACATTATGCAGCAAACAAGAACGGATGATCACGTACCTCTTATGCTTCATGCACCAAGCTCAAGGAAACACTCCGATTACAAACTTTTGTTCAAGTGTAGAACAGACCTTTCAGTATTCACACTAACACTTAAATAATGTCCTATAGCTGCTTGGCTTTGAACCAAATCGTCACACGAGCAAGAGAATGATCAAATCAATAATAACACAAAATACACATGTATGTGTGTGGTGTACGGTTGACGAAAGCTAGGGAGGGAAGGAAGATTTTAGGGTTTTGTAAACTTATATTAATCATTAACCCTAATGGTTTATTTATATACTAAAATGAATCCTTATCCAATAAGGAAACAACTCAACAAGTCATTTTATAAATAAAACTTATTTATTTAAAGAAAAGATAATTATCTTTTCTTAGAAGATAATAACTTTTCCTCCAAGATAAATCAAAAACATTAAACCCTAATTACCCTAGGGGTAATCGGACGAACATAGGCCTAGGGGAGCGCTTATCGGGCTTTTGTCAAATCAAATATATTTAAATGTTTATTTACTTATAGTCTTATTTTAGCCCAATAGCTAATTAAGCCCACTAAGTAAATAACTCATTTAACGTATGTTATTGTTAATTTATACACAACATATGTATTATTCAGGAATCTCGTGTTATATGTGTGTGACCCTTGGGTCTCGGAAATAACGACCAATATAAGTTTATACGTTATGATATGCATATATAACCAACAAACTCTCACTTGTGCATAACAACAACATTCTAGAAATTTATATAAGCAGTGGTTACCGTCTACCAATAATGTCACTGTTACGCCATTACATACGAGTGTTTGTTTCTCTAGTGTAAACTAACTTATCATTACTTGCTAATGATCTTATAATTATAAATCAGTTATCCTTTTGTTCGATACTTAGTTGACAAAGACATGGATAAAATCTTCCTTATGCCAACACTTTGTTTTCTTGATCAAGAAATTATGTAATCACCAAAATAATTTGTCACATAGTCAGACTCTATCTTGGGTGTAGCCAAACAAATATCAGATCATCTCATCAAGAGACCACTAAAGTATTATCTCTATCAAATAGAAGAACAAATCCTTTTGACTATATCCACCTCATAATCTATCTGTCATAATACGCAAGATGAACTTTTGTGACTACCAATTTACTGGTAGCGGTTTAAATGACGTTGAAAGAGCTTTTGGTGTTTGGTGTCCTCTAAGGATGTTGGCATGTTATAAGCCAACCAGTGCGTATGTGGACAAACAAGTTACGGAATGTCACGTATACGTGCATCATATTGTATAACATGATTTTGAAAGATAAAAAATTTGCGATATCTGAAATGAGCGAGATTTATATTTCTCCACGAAAAAAATTTCAACGGGCATGGATCGAGCGATGCTAAGTGCAACAGAAGAAATCCAAAGAACTCCGTGATAAAAAAAAATACACGCAAGGCTTCAACGAAATATTATTGAGCATGTTTGACAGTAACATCTATGGCAACAAGCCAACAACATCTAGAACACCAAAAAAAATAATTAAGTTCTTTATAATTTAATGTATTTTTTTTATTTGTATTTCTTAAGTTTGGTATTTTTTTTTGTATCGTATTGTAATTTTATTTGAATGAAATGAATTTAGTGTGTTTGAAAAATGGAAAAGAAAAGAAAATTGATAATGAGTGGGGCTCAAATGAAGAGTTTGTTTTATGTTATGATAGAGGAGGTATTTTGAAGTGGTAGTGTTAAAGTGATGCGGCATCGGTGGACCCAAATGAAGTGGAAGTATGACACCTTTCACTTTAAAGCACAAGGGAGATGATTTGCACACTCTCTATTTTGATTGGGACACTCACTGTACAAACATATAAAGCACATTATTATTTTTTTTAGAACAACTTGAATTTATTACAAAGCTCGAAAAGGAGAAAAACACAAAGCAATCTCCAAGTTAGAGACATGCCAAGTGAAATACAAGAGATAACACCATCCAATAAATCTAAGAAATATACCCAACATATAGAGCTACAATGAATCAGTAGTCATAGTACAAGATGGATTTAGAATCTAATTGCTCCAACTCAAAGACTTTTTGCGGCTCCTGTTTGATAACCAAAGCAAAGAAAGAGTCTGCACTTTAGCGAAAATATCCTCATGAAAGCAGGAGGAAGAAGTATGGAGGACACGGTTATGCCAATCCTAGATCGCCAAAATTGCCTCATAAACAACTCCTTGAATATTTTATTGGCTAAAGAAGATAGCGGAGGAACAAATTCCAAAAGCTCCTTAAGAGTGGTGATTGGCTCCAAAGCAGTCAACGTAAGTTAACCACGGATGTGGTCGAGATGGTCAAACAGCTAGGGCCAAATCTCCCTGGAGTATAGTGTTTTCCCGGGTCGTTATGTCCCAGCGAGGTGTGAAATTGTATTTTAAAAACGTTTTGTGATCGAGTGAATTTGAATGGGTAAACGATATAAAGGATTGGGTGATTACACTAAGCAAATATGAATGAAAACAACTTAAACAAGCAATATTAACAATTACGTGAAACCAAATTATCCTAAAACGTATTTAAACTTAAAAACGCGCGTTTATATTAAAAATAACGTAAACGCGCAAAATAAAAAGTGAAAAGTGAGCAATATAAATCCTATGGTGTAAAAATTACTTTTCTAGAATCCTAATGATTAAAGAAAATTTTAGAAAAAAAGAAAATTATTTTTTTGACTTTTTAATTATTTATTATTAATTAATTACTAATTAAACTAAATTTAATTATTAAAAATACTAAACTAATTTTGAAAATTTCCAAACTTTTTCTAAAATTACTTGAGGTTAACAGGAAACTAAGAAAAATAAAAAAAAAAGTCCCACTTGCTTATAATAAGCAGTGAATTTAGCAAATAAGCAAATATAAGCTAAAAAGCTAAAACTACTATAAATAAAAAAAGGTGCAAGACATAACATGAGAAAGTCCCTAGGGCAGATGGTATCCGTGTGTTGTGTTGTGTTGCTCAGGTCCCAGGTTCGAATCCCATATCACCCATTTTTTTGCAATTATTATTATTATTATTATTATTATTATTATTATTATTATTATTATTATTATTATTATTATTATTATTATTATTATTATTATTATTATTATTATTATTTGCTTTTTTCTTTTACTGAAAAGCTTCAACACTTAATAGTAGCCAAATTTTATGAAACAAACTTTTTTATAAATCACAAACAAACTGAAAATAAGCTTCAAAAAGCTTATCAGTTGAAGGAACTAGGAAAAATCAAAGTAACTTAACTATTTTTGGGCATAAGCTTGTGCCAAAATGTAAAAGCTATATGGGACTCAAAAATGAACTCACTAAATCAATTCTGAACAAAATAAAGCCAATTACAACAAACTACAAGCTGAAAACACCAAATAAGCTGTAAGCTTAAACTTCAGTCCCCCAAAAAGCCCAAAGTAGCATTTATAGGAGCAAATTAAGCTAAGTAAACAAGCTCACAAATGCAAATAAAAGACAGATATCATAAGCTAGTACTATGAGCTTCCCTAAACATCAAAAATCAGAACAAAAGATCCTCTGGATAACAAGATATGGACTGAAGAAAAAGCTAATTCCAGGCAAAGAAGAGTGGTGCAGGGCATGTGCCGGCCCAGGGGGACTAAAAGCAAACCAAAAATAAGCTAACATTAAGCTATAAAGCCCAAAGTAAGCTTGGAAATGACAAGTCAGTACTACTGGCTTCCCACAAATCCAATAAGCTGAGGGAAAGCTTAAGGTTTGGACCAAGAAAAAGGCTTATGAACTCAGCTTGGACAGTATACTCCTATAAGCTAAAAAGGATTATCAAAAGCTAACAAGCTAGAAAGAGGCTAACAAAAGCTAACTTAAGGGGAGAAAAGGCATAATGGCAACTAGGGGAAACTTAAAAAGCTAAAGGGATCAGATGAAAAGCAGTTTATAAGGACTAAAAAGCTGAAAATAAGCAAATCCAATACCTAAGGATGCTGAGAAAGTGGAAAAATTGCTAAAAAGCTAACTGTGATGGCCTAATAGGCTACTAAAAAAATCTAAAAAATAAACCAAAAATAAAAGTAACCAGATAAGCTACTAAATAAGCTACATACCAAATTTCAGGCTAAAAAGGACTTAAAATGAAGAAATGAAAAATCAAAAACTTTTTCTGCTGTTGAAATCTCATTTTTGCAGCCCAAAAATGGTTAATTTAGCCTTGTAAAAAAATCTAAAAATTAAAATAAAAATACCACTAAGTAAACAATATATAAGAGTACATTATCCCAAAATTTTACAAGATTTGGTTGAAAATTGAGGAAATGAAAATTAAAAAACTTTTTATGCTGTTTGGGACTTTTTGACTTTTTGAGTTTTATGAACTAAGTTGACTGTCATGAACTTTGATTGATCTTATATGACTGAGAATGATGTTAAATGCTATATTATGAATGATTAAAGCTACATTAACAATTAGAGAACCTAAATGAATGATTATGCAAACTAAAAATTTGACAGTGAACGAAAATGTGGTGATTAACTGTGATTTTGACTTTTTGGCTTATGACCACTGATTTTTATGGTCAAGTTACACTAAATGAACCTAATGTGACTAGTGTAAACTAAATGCAACAAATAAAAACAACTAGAACACAGAGAAATATCATGATCCAAACACTCCTTATTCTAACTGTTTTAATGATTTTCAAAGCAAATGGAAGTTTTAAACCATGAAATCTCAATTTAAGCTTGTATTATGATGCATTAGGTTCATTCAAGCACAAAAACTTGGACATGAACAACCATAAACCATTAATGCCACAAATCTAAAATCCATCCAGAGTTGAGACAGTAGGCTTAGAAATTTGATCCAAAAGCTTATCAAACTATGATTCTTGTACTAAACTAATTCTAACACCCTATGAATATCACAAATAAGCAAGAATAAGCAGAAGTTAAGCTAGATTGAGTAGTTCTACAATACAAAGCAAAAAATGAGAAATTGCTTACAAATGGTCCTGTGTGGTCAAAGCCAAAGTACCAATGTATTCACACCTGTCCTAATGCTTCCCATAAAGCTCTAAACCATGGCCTCCCATAATCAACCATGCTCCAGCTTTCTTCTTCCTTTTTTACTTATTTTTGATTTTCACTTAATTTTCTTGGTATTTTGGATTTTTGAGATTTTGAAGTGAAACAAGTTAAAATACCTTCTGAACTTATAAAAACTCATGAGTAAGCTAGTTTTAACTCAATGGAACATCAAACAACAACTTTTAACTATAATTAAGCTAAAATGGAAATTTAGGAAATTTTAAGTAGAAACTGAATTGAACAAAAAGAGACTTGGATATTTGATTAGATAAGCTTTGGATTACACCAATGATACTGAGAATACAAGTTTAAAGTTAAATTGAACAAGAGAAAAGCTTAAATTAACTAAAACGACATTAAAATTACACTACTACACTACTACTAAAACCTACTGGCTCATATATTTGGCTACAACTTTCTATTTATACAAGTGAATTAGGTTTCCTCAGCTTCCTTGGCTCTTTCCCACTTCCAACTTGGACCATTGGATGAGTTAATTTTAATCTTGGCCATTTGTGTAATTTTGGCAGGAAAAAGGATTTTGCAACTTAGGTAGTTAACTTGTGGCAGAGTGAGAGGGTTTGTAGTGTAGTGGAGGAAAGTAAATAAAGGTGGCAGTGGTGAGGGTGATGATGGGTTATGGCAGGGTTGCAGGCGAGAATCCAGGAGAGATAAGGGTGGAGGGAAGGATAAGGAGGGTGATTTGTTTGACCCGGTCAAACCTGGTATATAACCAGGGGGTGTTTGAATTGGGTTTAGCAAAGGATTTGGATGGTGGGCTTTGGTGGAGTGGGCTTATTTTTTTGGGTTTTAGTAATAAAAGGTGTAATGGGTTAGTAGTTAAGTTGGGTGGGTTATTGTTTGTTGTTGTGTTAATATTACAAAGGATCCATTTGATTATTTATCTAAGTGCAAGGACCATTAATGTAATTTTCTGAATATTGAGGGTATGTTTTGCTAATTTTCAAAGTTACCACAAGGGACCATTCCTGCCAATTTGTAATTCCACAAGGACCTTAAATGTTTATCTTCCAAAATTAAACATCCAGGGGCCATTTTGCCACTTCTGAAACTTGAGGGGTCGTTTCTGCCAAATGTTGAAAATAGTATCCAAGGACCAGAAATGTCATTCCTTGATTCCTAGGGGACTGTTGTTGACTTTACTTTAAAAATAAATCTCCAGGGACCAATTATGACACTTTTTGAAAGTTGAGGGACTGATTTCGCCATTTCTGCAAACTTTGCTCATTTTTCGTCTGTTTTCAATCCTTTTGTACCTGAAACACATAAAAACACAATCCAAGGATATTTGTAGTATTATGAGGCATATCTGTGTGTTTTTAGCTGTTTTTACAGTTCAGATGGGACAAAAATGATGAGTATTTACACACTCATCAAGTGGAAAAACTTGGTGGGTTAAATTTCCACCAACTCCATATTTTACGCCATATCAAGATAGTCCTTGGGCGCATTATATAAATAGTAAACTGCAAAAAATGTCCCTAAACTTTGCCAAAATGCAAATAATGTCTCTTACAAAAAAAAATTGCAAATCATGTTCCTAACCTTTTGGTTTCTGCAAATAATGTCCTTGGGGTGTTACTATTCTTGTAAAAATGGTTTTTTGCTAAAATCGGCTGTGTGAAATGACTATTTTACCCTCGCCTACTAGAGGGACATTTTTTGCAAGAACCACTTTTTGAAGTTTACTATTCATTTTCTTTTTCACTTCCCCCACCACCGTCCTCTACCACCACACAACCATCACCACCACCCTTCAAATTCATCTTCTCCGATGCCAAACCCAGATTCCGGTCGTGGTGATCACTTTCTATTGGGCATAACGTTCTGACCCAATGATAATTCTGACCATATATATTAAATACGTAATTTTTTTCATTGTTCTCTGACTCGATATAGGCTGTAGGTAAATATAGTTGGGATTGTGCTTATTAACCCAATACCTTTTGTATTACAACTTTCAGTCATGTTGAAAGAATGATAATTTTATACTTTAGAATTAAATATTTTAATATCAGACTTATGTGATTTGAAACAAACTTATCATAGTAACATCTTTACCTATGTTCAATATAGTATCAACTATCAAATGGATACTATATTTAAATCATTAATCAATGTTTTTAAATGAATAGAACACAATGGAGGCTAAACAAAGCAAACATGTCTCTCTAGTGACTCAAATGGATATAGAAAGCACAATACAAGGACATTAATCAATGTTTTTAAGGTGACAAGACACACGAGTTTTGTTTCTTACAACCCATGAACAAACTTATCTTAGTAACATTCAAGAGCAGCAGCCATTCATAAACATGAAGCTAACTATTTTTTTTGGATAGATGACCAAAAAAGGCTAAGGTCAAGATCCTTCGTTTCTTCCAACACTTCTTGACGCCGTTTATCCAACCAGGGAGGAAGAGCGTTGTCATCCTCATGAATCCCATCCTGTGACACAACAACAGAGCATATTTAATTCATTCCGAATAACACAAAGATTGAGATTAATTTTGCAGGAAATATACATAGTAGACATGAGAAAGCTTGCCTTCCGTGGTATATTCTTCTTAAATTCAGAGGGACCATTCCAATGACCGGAATCTGGGTTTAGTCATCGGAATCTGGGTTTAGTCACTGGATTCTGGGTTTGGCATCGGAGTAGATGAAGTTGAAAGGTGGTGGTGATGGTTGTGTGGTGGTAGAGGGCGGTGGTGGGGGAAGTGAAAAAGAAAATGAATAGTAAACTTCAAAAAGTGTTCTTGCAAAAAATGTTCCTCTAGTAGGCGAGGGTAAAATAGTCATTTCACACGACCAATATTAGACAAAAAAACCATTTTTGCATGAACAGTAACACCCCAAGGACATTATTTGCAGAAACCCGAAAGGTTAGGAACATGATTTGCAAATTTTTTTGTAAGAGGACATTATTTGCATTTTTGGCAAAGTTTAGGGACATTTTTTGCAGTTTACTCTTATATAAATGTACATTATTTTTAGTGTACTAATAAAACACACTAAAAATAATACTCCTTCCGTTTCAAAATTACTGTCATGAGAGAGAAATCACAAAGTTTAATAAAAATGGGACCACTATAAATCTCAACCTCTCAAATAGAATATTTCGCTAATACATTTTCTAGTTTTTACTTTAAAAGGAAAGTGGACAATTATTTTGAGACATCTCAAAAAAGATATGTGGACAATAACTTTGAAATGGAGAAAGTATACAATTATATAATGCAGACAGTTGAGCATCTTAATCAAATAAATGAGTGTGCCAATCAATTCTCAAAACACAAATACTAAATCAAAGACTAAAATACACCGTTGGTCCCTAAACTTTCCACGAAACATCGCCATGCACCTTAAGTTTTGAAAAACGTCTTCGTGCGTCCCTTTTCAAGTTTTTTGAGGCCGATTGCGTCGTTTGACCCGTTTTCCATCGGTTAACCCGTTGCCTTCCGTTACATTTTGTTTTTAGCACAAGGGTAATATCGTCATTATGTAATTTCGGTATAGCAACTCCGTATTACTTCCACATATCATATCCCTCTTCCCGCCCCATAAACACATAGACGACCTCTTTTATTCGTCCCAAAATTTTCGTTACAAGAATTATAACAATTCACAAACCCTCATTGCATGTTATTGTGATATTTTTAGTAATTTCAAAACATGGATTTTACTCTATGGAAAGTAAGAAGAGATCCAAGTTATCGAGTTGATGATACCGTTCTGTACAACTCTGCTAAAAAAATATGGTACGTTTTGTTGCTATAATAGTTGGAATTTCTAATTGGGGTATATCTCAATTTGTTATTAAGGTTTGATAATGTCCTTTGGTATGTTGATATGTTTGAGGGTTCATCACAATGGTGTTTTTAAATACTGGCCTGGTAGAATATACAAAGGAGGTATGAAAAGTTTAGTTGATTTGGTTGACGTTGATAGTGTGTCAGTTGAAGAGTTGGATGTTCTTATGTATGAATTGGGTTACGAACTTGGTTAAAAAAATTACTATTACTTTGTTAAGCCTGGTAGTAATTTAGACGATGGTTTGTATAGCTTAAGTAAGGCTCCGAATTTAGAAATATTGATAGATCTTGTTGAAGACCATAAGATGATAGAAGTTTATGTTGAAAACGGTGAGACAAGTTTGGATCATTGGCGGAGATAAAGGGGGGTCCGGGGGGTCACGTGACCCCCCGGCGAAAAAAATTGTAGTGTAAATTTTCGAAAATTTTCGGCTTTTTTTGTAATTTGCCCCCCCCCCCAACGGACCAATTTTTAGTGTAGTTTCTAAAAATTATTATATTTTGCCCCCTCGACAAAAAAGTTCTAGCTCCGCCCCTGGTTTGGATGTTGATGATATGTCACCAAAGTCAATTAGGACAGTTATTGTTGAGGTGGATGTATCAAAGAAGAATGCAGCTCTTGTTATTGTGCCATATTGCTCAAAAAAATTATTCTTAGAAAACATTGTTAAAAAGCCTTTGGTAAAGGATTTAAGTCAAGTTAGTCTTTGGAAGTCAATACTTTGGTAGAATCTACTGAGGTGCTAGAAATTGAACCTTTGATGATCATAGATACACATGTTGACCATATGCAAACAGATAGTCATGTTAGTGTTGAGCATAGCCAAACAGATAGTCCGGTTAGTGTTAACCATATCCAAACAGATAGTCCAGTTAGTGTTAACCATACCCACAAAGGTAGTCCTGTTTCTGTTGACCATAGCCACAAAGATAGTCCGTTTAGTGTTGACCATAGCCAAAAAGGTAGTCCTGTGGAGGTATATGAAACTGAACAAGAGTTTGGTCATCTAGATGAGGAAATACATACACCTATCGAGCATATGCAAAAAGGTAAATCTATAAACTTATGTGAGACTGATGAAGACTTAGGTGATGAAAATGTGAGTGAAACAGATACTTCTGAGAGTGATGTCAATGATATTGAGAACAATCAAGATGGAAACATAGTTGTTGATGAAGAGAATATTTTTGACGAGCCTGATGTTGAGGTTGCTATGTTCAAATTGATTGACACTCCAGAGATACACACTATAGGTAGTTCTAGCCAGATACCCGATGATTTTTTTAAGAAAAATGAGATTCAAGAACTCTTGAATGATGATGACTTTGCAAGTGGTTATGAGAATGAGGTTGAGCATGTAGTAAGGAAGAAAAAGATGAGGGCATACAAGAAACAAAAGTTAACTGAGGCACAACAAGAAGACGAAGAAGTATTTTTTTCTATGGTCAAACCTTTGTAACTGCAAAAGAAGTGAAAGATAAGATCAACCTGCATTCAATACAAACTCGAAGGAAACTGCAACTCATTAAGAATGACAAACAAAGAATTAGGGCTAGGTGTATCGGAACAATACCACCGTGTGGTACAAGTGGAGGTATTGGACTTGGAACAGTTCGACAACCCTTCAACTTGGCCTACTACATGGCCAAAAGGATGGCCGACATTCCCGTGCAAGGCACAACGATTATGCCGTATGGAATACTCTTGACCCGTCTCTTTAGGCACATTGGTCCTATTCCTCCGACACCAAGAGGCCTTCGCCTAGACTACTCTCTCATTCCACACACATTTGTTCCACTTAGTGATAAGAGAGTCTCCGTATCCCAAGGGAAACGCCCCCATCCTCCTACTTCCTCATCTTCATCTTCAATGAGTGAAGAGGACGGGCTAGCCAACTCTAGGCTCCCACCTCTTGAATACCTTTCACAACTTCCAAATATTCCGAATGAGTCCGAGAACGGACCCCAAATTTAGAATAATAAAAAATTATTCCAAGTATTTAAACCATGCAAAAAACAGGAAATATATTATTAAGACAATTCGTAAATAAACATACCAATATTTATTTCATTAAAATTAATAATCGTACATTACATCCTTTATCCACAATGCTAAACAAATGGGCCATGAAAACTTTCAGGCCTTAACAAAGACCTTTCAAACTTCAGCTAGCTTATAAAGCTTAATCT
>LBNU01017599.1:3486-19467 GCA_014162995.1 Artemisia annua
GCTAGTGATTTAAATATATAGTTTAAAAAAAATCAATGTAGAGATCATAGTCTCAACTAATTTTCTTCAAAATACTATAGGCATGTCTCACTCCATAGCAAGGGAGCGGAGATATTATACAAATTCTCTGGGAGGGTGGTATAAAGGAGTTTGGGGTCGTTAGCCTTCAACATATAATTTGGCCCAAACTAAATTTTATATATAGTGGCAAAATTTTGGGTTTAGTGGACTTTAGTATATGTCATGCTCCCAGCCCAAAAATTAACATTGCCTCCAACAACTTAGAGCCCAACATGTAATCTTCTTCTCTTTATAGAAATTCCATTATAATTTAGTATGGTAACGAATACGATAAATATCTATCCCAATGTAAATAAAATAGAAAAAAAATATATCGATCAGGTCATTCAGTTCACTGACTTCATGCTTTCGTGAAACAAAGAGGATTAGAGGAGGGAAAACAGAGCCCTTCCATGCCCTAAAAGATCAAATTCAATTCAATCATTCGTCCAATCTATTTTATTTTTTATACTCTGGATTCCTATCTACACATTTAAAACAAATCACTTTGGTAAAGTAGTAAACTCAGTATATCCTCCCCCCACCTCAACCTCGGCAAGTAAAAAAGCTAGAAATTACAACGATACAAGGTATGGATTTTTAAGCCAACCGTTCCAACTAAACGAAGCTTTACATCTATTTCGACACCAATAAAAAGACCGAGAAACTACATCTTCAAAAAGCATCGCCCTTGGTGGAGATTCCGCATCAAAAATATTCTTATTACGATAAGACCAAACATGCCACCACATTACGTAGAAAACTCCTTCAAGAACCTGCTTTTGCTTAGAAGCTAGACGAAGATTCACAAGCCAATTTAACCAATCTTCATATGATTCAACCTCTATATAGGAAACATCCCACCAGCAAGTTATCTTACGGATAATATCTCTAACCATACGACAAGTGAAAAATAAATGGCTCGAAGACTCCACTCCACTATCACAAATAGAACACATGATAGAATCTATATCCATACCTCTACGAGAGATGTTAAGACGCGTTGGAAGTGAATCGATCTTAACTTTCCACGCATGAACATTCACCTTAATAGGAACAGATTTTATCCACCTTGTCTTGGTTGTGACATCCGGAAGCCTTTTATCATTTATCATCTTTCTAACTGAAGCAACTGAAAAATCTCCCAAACTCTCCAAAGACCACTTCCATCTATCTGACAAAGGAACAAGAGTAACGTCATGAACCTTAATCGATAATGCTTCAAATTGCTCCTGTTCAACACCCCCCCTAGGACTTCGACGAAACGAAAAGTCCAAGCTGGATTGAGCCAACTTCGTACCAATCTTTACCGTCTTACATGTATCTAAAGCATACATACGAGGGTAAAGGTCTTTAAGAGCGATACTTCCAATCCAAACATCCTCCCAGAAAGCAGTTTTATTTGTATTTGTCTATTAGTGAATTAGAAACTAAGGTTCCTCGAAGGCTCGAGCTCCTCGGAGGCTAGGGCCCTTGTAATAAGCTTCGTGTGTATTGGTGGTTCGTTTATTGAAGCATTATTACGGTTTATCGGAGGCTAGGTTCCGGTCATATTTGGTACACCATCAATAGTTTAACACTTGTATTGTTATTTGTAACAAAGAAAAAAAATTGTCTAAATGATATAGGAAATTGGGTATACCAAATGAGAATATATTAGCTACAATTTTTTTGCAGTCAATTGACTACAATTTTGTGTTATAAATTATTGGTTTTTAAGTCGTTTTGTGGGTCCCTGACTCCTTTTATGGTTTCTTGAGTTATTTTTGTAAGTCCTTGAATCATTTATGATGTATTTTTAGTGAAGGATTGCACGCAGTTGGTTACAAAAATTATAGCCAAACTATTCTTCTCAAAAGGATTACATGTAACTATTGAAATTGATTACATGTAACTATGTAATTGACTAATTGTACATTTCTACTTATATCTTTTTTACTTTAATGCAAGCCACTTACAAATTGCCATCACAAAGCAAAAACAAATTTTGATTGTTCCAGGAACAGTATAGCAGGCAACGTGTATAAAACATTATGCACAATTTGCTACGTATTAGTATTGCATGTATATGATGGTGTCGAACGTTTCAGCCTTCCGGGTCCCGCATGTTCCGTCTAGTATCTCCTTTTTCCACTTATATTTGATTATATTCTATGTTTTCCTCTACGTATCAAGTTAGGTTGTTTATACTTTATACCATCATATTTAAAGGTTAGCTAACACAAGATATTTATAAGCTAGGATCACTTAGAAGTATTATAGTTGCGTTTGGAAAAAGTCATTCTAGTAATTTATTTTGCTTTATATTGGAGAAATTAAACATTTTAATTAGTTGAGGGTTGATAAATCACTTATCACAAATTAGATATCAAATCAATTTCATTAAAAAGTACTAATTTAAATTCTTAATTTCAATATGGGACAAAATTGGTTTAAGTGTCGATAAAAATGTCAATAATGTAGTAAGTCATCATAGTTGAAATTAAAGTTGATAGATTCCTTCTATATAATATTGATTTATACTTTATTAAAAAGATCCCACAATGATACCTTTTTTGCTTGTTAGTCTAAATTTTTTTCTATAAATTCACCCCATAATCCTTCCCTAGCCTCTTCCCCCTCTCCTTCTTCTCTTCTTAACATCCTTAAGATCATCAATATCATACTTATTGTTTTGTTCTTTAAGGATCTTCTTATTTTCAATTAAGTTTCTTTAATTAGTTTGTGTTCTTCCTTCTTTAAAGCTGTATTTTCGTTGCGCTACGTTGTTATAAAAAAATCAACATTAATGTGCAACCTATTGTTGTTAATGTTTGAAATACATGTCTCAAATTCTCAGTGAATTGTATCTTTCCGGGTTTATGATAAATTCGACATATAGACGTAGAACTCATTTAGTTCAATCATTTTCCGTTGTCTTCCTTTACTGGTTTTATTACATTTCATGATTTTGGCCTAGTTGATATAGTTTTTATTTAATAGATCAAGTACTATAAACCACCTTCGTAAACTATACTAGTTATAAATCTATATATCTGCATATATAGATATCGAATAATAAAAATAGCTTTTGTTACGAACTTACGATCTATATATTTGTCTTGTTTGAATTTTCATCATCTTTGTGTCTGATCAAATGGCTACGTCTAGTGGCACGACTATATCATCAGATTTTTCATATCCATATCCAAATCCATTACAGAACTCAGGTTCTGAAGAAAATCTTCAGAACCTAATGGACGAGAGGAAAAAGAAACGAATGTTATCGAACCGTGAATCAGCAAGGAGATCACGAAAGAGGAAGCAACAACATCTAGATGATCTCACAGCTCAAGTGAGCCAGCTAAGAAAGGAAAACAATCAAATCATATCAAGTGTGAGTATCACTACACAACATTATGTCAGTGTAGAGGCTGAGAACTCGGTTCTAAGAGCCCAAGTGACCGAGCTCAGTAATCGCCTTCAGTCCCTTAACGAGATCATTGCTTTTATGTATCAACCTATGGACACTAATTGCGGCTTTGTGGACGAACAATATGGCAATGGGACTGAGTTTGTTGATGAGATGATGGTTAACTCACTGAGTTATCTTTGTGCTAACCAGCCCATTTTGGCTTCTGCTGATATGATTCAGTACTAAGTTAGACATGGGGTGGGTTGGGGTGGGGTGGGGTGAGGAATTAATAAAGATTTGTGTAAAAAAAGAAGATGAAGATTATGGCATGGTCTTTGTGTGCAAAGAGCTACATGATTGTAATGGGGTCTTTGTTAGATGATATTATTGTCACTGATAATATTATTAATATTATGTTCATCATTCTGTTTGTTAATTATAAGTTGGACTACTTTGATATAATATATGTGTAAGAAAGATTAATATTGTCACCATCATACTTTATTACTTTACTTTTGCAAATAGAACCTAATTATATATACAAAATCTATAAAATGTTATGCTCATTAAACCTAATGGTTTGGAGTTTTGCCTACTACACTTTAAAAACCAAAATGAACTACTAGTACAATTATCACAAGAATTTCTTTTTTCCTAAAATTGATTTTTTTGTAATCTTTACAACATTCTGAGTCATGAATAAATGTTGTTGCATCAGTAAAAAAGTGCATTTATTGATTTGAATCTATATAAGTATATAACTATTTTATTGTTGATGAATAAACAAGCCAAGATGACTTTTGATATACAAAAGTAATGCCACAAACATAATATTTTCTTTAAAAACATCAACAATATTGTACTTCATGTAACTACAGATTCTTTACTCCATTCACAGTACAATCTTTTTGCAACTATATTTGAATTCATATTTTTGCTTGAGTTTATGATATGAATTCTTCGTTATATATATATTCTTCGTAGGGCCGATATCATAAATTTTTAACATATTAGCATAACATATTTAAAAGAGGATACCTCAAAATTATGTTTGTATTACATATAGAAGCACATGTTAAAACATTTAATCTACATAATTGCTTTTAAGAATGCAACTTAAAAATCAATTCATTGACTCTTTTTCTCAACTTAATTAATCCATACTTCATTAATCTAATTATCTACAAACATAGCATCCCCATTTTTCCTCTTTCCAAAATGTTACACTTGTTCTACTCCTATAAGCATTGCATTATTTTCACCATACAATCTATTTACAGATAAAATCTGCATTATATATAAGAAGTACACTTTGAGAGTTTGAGACATATATGGATAAAATTCGCTTTTGTGCGCTAGCTAAGAGCATGACAATTGTGTTAAAATGGCAAGTTGCTCTGGATCGGCTTCACAAGTGGTGCAAGCACTGCGGATGCTCTAAGAGAGTAAGAGCATATGCGAAGCTCAAAACTTTACTTTAATACCACAAAATGGATTAATTAACCTCTTATATTGCTTATAAATTTAAAAATATGTATACATTTTCATTCTTTTGTTAATTTCACTATATAAAATCTCATGTTGATGCAAAATCAGTATTCGTTATTCTGTAAAAATTATATTTCCTTGTACAAATATGCCTCAAAATCCTATTAAAACGAGAAACATTTCATCAAAGCGCGTGGAAGTTCATCACTGTCTAAATTGCATGAATAATTCATGTTGCAGTAGAATAATTTGTAACTATTTTTTTTAACGACATTTTTTTTTACACAAAATACACCACCTATCTCACAATTTTTATCTCACATATGTCTGTGACGAAACTTAAACCCACAACATTTAAATTGTTGAGCCACTCACATACTGCTGAATGAAAAGACCTTTCGTTAGAATGATTTGTATATGTATTTGCAGGGACGGAGCCAGGAATTAATGTTAAGGGGGGCCGAAATTTTTTATCGTATATTAGTAAGATTCAATTCAGCATAGATTAAACAATCTAGATTAACTGCTTTGCTATAATTTGGTACATCACCATATTTCTTCAACAATATAGTAAATCAACAAAAAAAAAACAATGAAAATAAAAATGAAAGAATGAATTAACAAAAGAAAAGAAATGCAAGTGGTTTCCCAACTCCAAAGAAAATCTGACAAAAAGCACTCAAAGTCCTCTTTACACATGCAAAGAAGATCTTTTATATTGATTTATTCTCTCTCAATCTCTCTTCCTAGTTCCTACCCACTTCGCTTGCATTTATCTTCTCAATCACTTATATATCTTTCAGTAACTCTTCTTCAAACACACAAACCGCTTTCTAAATTTTGTGAACTATAGAACAGAGTGTTCCCTAAACAACCACAAACCACAACAGCGTGGCTTAAATCAGCGGATGCAACAAACAATAATCATCTGACAACTGTAACAACGATGGGGATGCTTAGTTATAGGACATTGGCAGGGGTTTATCTTGAAGATGATATGAAACATGCATCGGAAATCAAGCTAAAGGCTAGGGTAGTTGGCCAGTTGGGGGTGGCCGAGCACCCGCCAGCCCCCCCACTGGCTCCGTCTCTGTGTATTTGTATCATGCATGATGTATCAATGATACAGTATCATTTATGTAAGCTATATGAAATGAATTTTAATACACATATTTGTAAACGTCAAGTTAGAACAATGGATCTGAAGCTTCAGGTGTTCCAAATAAGTAGTATTCATGTTGATTGGTTGAGTAGTGATGTAAAGTCATATATTAATTATTGAGTATAATTTTTGACTCTTCACAAGTCCCATGAACAGTTTTAAAAAGAAAATGTAACGTGTTGGTCACAGAACATTTTTTAAAACCACTCCTAACTCCCAAAGGGCAAGGAGAAGTACTAGTCTAGGAATTAACTATATTAAACAGATTTTATAGCTATAATTATATTTAAATCATTGCTACATTGGTAGTTTTCTAAATATTAGTTGATATATTTATATTTTTCTAAATATTAGTTGATACTTGATATATTTATCTCGCACTGTCCATGGTTCCTGGAATGACCCACTGTACTTGTTTATATGTTGAGTGCTACATTCTTCACAAGTTTAAAAAAAAGAAGAAAAAGAAAAAGAAACGCAATAATGCTAACATTTATATGACTTTTAAGCAACTTTTTACTTTGTTTGTAAATTGGTCTAAAATGACCATTTTAGTAAGCTTGCGATGGATCATGAAACTTCTTTGTAGTGCCTAAATACTTTTAATACAGTAACATTTAAGATGGTAGGTAGATCTTGATTTTACAAAGGACATGTATGTGTATAAGTGTATTATAATGTTTTGTCTGTACAAAATATTCTCACAAGAAACAAGTACTTCTATATTAAAAAGTTTTCTAACGATGGTGGACATAAAATATGATGTAAAGTGTAGTAAACTACTAAATTGTATTTGAAATGTCATTTTACCGTGTGTTTGGATGCTTTCGACCCAATATCTTACCGTGCTCTGCAAAAAGGTTTCAGACAGTATGTTTAATTTGAACCAAAGCTTTTCAAAGTTTTGCTTAGCTAGGATAAAAAAAAGATAATTTTGATTATATAAAAATAAGCTTTAAACGCATAAAAGCTACTCAAACTATCATTCAAAAGATACTATATATATATGGAGTTTCTTTACACTGCATGACACAAATAATAAGATATTACTAGTAATTAAGAGGAACAAATGAACATGGTGCTCATGATTCACTAATTAAGTACCATAGCTTATTTATTTGCTAACCTATAATTCCTTGGAACAAATGAACATGAACTTGTTAATGTATTGATAACCTATAATTCCTTGGAACACATTCAAAATAATAAGTACCATAGCTTATTTATTTCCTACAGATTCCATGGCATTCTGGAGTTTTTACTTTACAATATTGGAAGTGTGCCTAACATTAGACAATAACTTAAACATTAAGAGGGCATATAGAAACATGAATGATATGATAACCCGTTCGCACGGGTTCATAACATGTACGCTAGAAAAACACCATTTGCATTTCGACATATAAAGATACACATAACGATCCCAAAAAAGTTGTTTCTAAGGGAAACATGTGGGGTTTCATTCTTTTGTAACGATCACATGCTTACAGTGGAATGCAACACCTTTTCTTACCAAATTAGATTGTCTTATACCCCCTTGGTTTTATGTTAAACATCTAGTTGACGTAGAATTTGTTACTAGTAAGTCTCAATCGGGATGCAATAGACATCAAGTCATCAACGTTATGACTAGCTATCGGGCAATTTTCTCTTAAAGCCACTCGGTGTTTCTTTTGAACAGGATATACATTGCTCGTATATCACTTTGTGCATATACATAGCTCATGGTCGTACTGCCACTCATCTTTCTTGATGGCGTACACAAGTATGACCTTGGGTGCCACAACATTCCTGTGCAGTATGCAACATGTTTCGACATTCTTGCAAACGACTTTATCACCATAAAAGAGTGTAACATTAGCCACTTTTCTTCCTGGTTTTTGCAAGGATACTTTCTTATAAGATTAAATTTATCGGTTATATAAAGCACGTCCCATCATTGATTTTCCAAGATGTCTGTCGTCTACCTATAACGCTCGTCAAGGACCCGTGCCATAATCATAAAGCAAGGATATATAATTAAGTATCCATAAAATACGGTTCCATTATAGAAACTTGAGGGCCTTACAAAAGGGGTAACGCTGTAAGGTCGAGATCTTCTATACCGTACTAGCTCAATTCCTCCTCTATCCTCATCTATCAAGATTCTTCTATTTTTGTATGAACCACAAGGAAGTCTTTGGATGTGGCAATTCCTGTAGATTTAGCAAAAAATACAGAGTTAGTGACTTTTGTATCAAAAGTAATATCTCTCAAGATAAAAAAGGCAAGTATCACGAACATATAACTAACTTGTTATTTTTTGCTTTGATGTGTAGGCATCTTTATTTTTTCCTATTTTGTACATCATAATTCCGTCTATGTGTATATCTTAGGACCATTTTACCCATACCTGTTAATAAGAGTGTTGATAAATGAGAAGCGTAAAATTGTCACAAAATATATAATAGCAAAAAGTAGCAAGTAAGCGGAATTCAAAAGTATGATGTATAGAATAGGAAATATAAAGATGTTTACACAACAAAACAAAAAGTAGCAAGTTAGTTACATTTTCGTGCCCTTTGCCCGATAAAAAAATCTCTTGCCTGGCATCACAACGAAAAGCTTTGCTAGACCATCCATCTTTCTTGATGCCAAGGGTATGAAGATCTCTCTATTTTGCAAGAATCATCCTGAAATTCATGCCAAGCTAGCTTTTTTATCTCTTACAATCAATGGATATCTTGTGTTAACACTTCCAACCTACGGCAAACAACTAATATTACTCTGTTCTAATCCATTACGAAAAGGAAATTATATATCGTCTTTTCTTATAGTTTTTCACCATATAGGCATTTTGAACGGTCTTCTATTATCACCTAAAGAGTAAGATTACTACTCCGTATTTTTTTGCGTGTTTTTCCCACCCACATATATTATTTCTAGCTTGATGTCATCCCTTGCCTCTATTGTGCAATGATCTTTAAGAGAAGTTATCTATACTTTCTTTTCCTTATAGTAGGCACTCTTAGTGGCTTATTACATAGCTTTTTTCTTGATGGCATTCTCCAATCTCAATATTGCAAGGATTATCCAGTCTTTCTTTATACGTACGTAGTCCTATTTTAGTAGTTCTTGAAAAGTCACATTTTTATTTGCTTTTCAATATGAAAAATTGACATTATCGGTTGTTAAAGGCTCCTTCTACCATTAATGTACATTAAAAGAAATTCACAAACCTAAGAAAAGAAAATTTGGTACTCACTATACACTTTCATACGAAGAAAGTGACAAAGTAACCTTAGCAAATGGGGCTACAACTTGATTTCTATTCAAGAAATACAAGTGATTGATTTCTTTAGATTCCATTCAACTTTTCTCCATCTATCTCAAGTCCAGAAACAAACAACACAAACTATTCAAAAAGATTAATTGGTGAACTTTTGCAATCAAAACCTAATGGTTTTTTCTATGATATGATGGATTTGCTTTTTTTTTTTCTTTGATAAATTATTCAATATGGCAAAAGGACAAGAGCTGTCACCATGTCACACGTTCAAGTCTCAATCAACACAAAGAAATTGTGGTTCATTATGAGCTTTCCAATACATAAACTTATTTAAGAGTGATCTTGCTTTCATTAGTCAATGACCAAAGATCACAAGCTAAATTAAGCAGCCACCCTTGAAATTACGCATGTACCCACAAATAGGTATCTGCCAAAACTAAAACAGGTTCAAGAAACAACTGTGTACATACTTACATAACATGAGCAGTTTGCATACAGGAAAATAACAGGAAAGGTAATTACATTCCTAATGAAGGGTGAGATAGGAAACGTGTGAAAAAGTTATCCGCCGACTTGATTGATCATAGAAATATCTTGAATTAAAATAGGTTAATAGTAGATTCAATGTATGGTTTGCATTTGACTAGTGAACAATGGACTTCCATTACTTAAGCGTGTTGATAAGCAGTGTTTTACCATCTTTTTGTACAAGCTAGATTTATGATAATAAAGCAAACAAAAAAGACTAACAAAGCTCATACTTTTTGCCAAACGGGCCAAGACCAAACTGTTCGGGCTCATCATGACGTATTGGCTCAACGTTAAATCTTTAATATGTGTATTTTTCTAGTAAATTAACATTAGGCACGACATGGACCCTTAAGGAAAGTTCAACTCATACCTCACCACCATGACGATATTGCCAAATGTGTGCATTCTCATGTTAACATAGAATTACGAAACTTCGTCGCAGCATCCTGAAACTGCTTAACCTGCAAGATATCCAAATTCTAAATCTTTTTATTTCTAATCAAATCAACAAGGTACCAAAAAAAAGTGTCGAAGAATATCATGGTCTTTGAGATATATTCTTTTTGAATGGATTGAAAGACAATACAAGATATAACTTTTTCCTTTCATCTCCTCCCCCAACCCTTTGATTCTGCACGGTGAGTGGTGGTTAAGGTTCCCATTCATTCAAGCTATATTTAGTCTTTTTCAATTTTTCATTGCATATTTCTTCTCATACACTCAAGTATTAAGAAAATAAAAGACTTAATGAAGTAATGTTCTTTACATTCTACTTTCGGCATATAGTAGCAAATCAGCGAACCACATTAACGGGTAGTCTATTTATTATACTAATGAAGGTACTCATGGCCAACTGTCATGTTTAATAATCACTATATGCATGGAAAGAAATTCATAAAATAAACATATAAAGATGGGAAGGAATTCATTAAGGAAAAGAAAAGTAGGAGCCATTATGTACAGGTGAATTCTTATACACAAAAGCCTATCCTATCAAACTGCATACAGCTTGATATTGAAAAGAGAACTATAGAATTAGTCTTCAAGTTAAGAATTTATCTCTAATTCAGAGCTACATTAGACTTTATTTCAAGCTACTACATAGATGAGACGGATAGTGTTAAGGTTATACAAAAACATGTCTTGATGGACGGATCTAGAAGGGTTAATTTAGGGGTATGCGCGCTGCGCGCGTATACATGTTAACTTCTATATTAACTTTTAGTGCAAAAATAAGAAACATGAAGATCTGAAATGGTAATACATATCCAAAATTTGTTTTTGTAATAGTAGTGCATACCCCAATTAAAACCTGAATGCGCCAATGGCTGTGTTTTAGTGTTGCATATGTAAAGAACAAGCCTACAAATGTTTTATTTCAAAATGTATTGAGTATAATAATAGGAGACAAAGGTGATGAAATCTCATGTCATGGTTAGCTTTTTTCACTTTTGAGATCTTTGATTGAATAAAAGAAGGGAGATGCAATTAAGGGTATACTTTATTTGGTTGTGGAGCATGTGGCGAGACATGATAATTTGAATGGTTCACATGAGCTCTGGTAAAAGTGTCCTTTTATTGGTTTGGTTTAGTGGGTGATTACTTGTATACTTCTTTAAGTAATCTCATGAACTAATTAAATCAATTTTGATCTATTACGCATGAAGCATGCACTCCCTAGCTTTATTTCCTTGCTGAGATCAGTTACAACTTAGAGAAAGACTGATTTGGATGCAATAAGACTCCTTGGTTCTAAAAGGATCGAGGCGGCTATAGTGGTATGCACTACTAAGTACTAGAACATAGTTCAAACATGTATTACATTTATTTTCTACAACTTAAAGTTACAAAGAAAAGTTTTCTTTTGCATATCCAATTATGAATTGTTATTTGTGGGGGGCTGATAGTGATTTCTTACTATGAAGTCAGTTGAACTAAAGATTAATAGATCAATATCACTCAACCTTATGAAGAAGAAAAGTAAACAAAGAATTAATCATAGAGAGATGAAATTGTCTTATTAGTTGAAAATTGATGGTGGATGATGAGAACTCTGATTTAAAGGAACAACTTATTCAATCATTTCTTTAAGAATGACTAGAAGAGAAAGACAAACTTTTCTATTTCATTGGAGCTGGGAGATCCTTTTAAGAATGGTTAATTGCAGTGACATCCCCTGAGATCTAATCATTTTTCAGTTAAAACCCTTCATATTGTTTTCTATGACAACTAGGTGACCCTTAATCCTTTTTAGTATTTGGCATGTCTGTGTTGTGTTTTGTTGGTCTTCCGAAACTTATAAACCATCATATGGTGATTAGTGTTTGATTCTTCTACTCATGGTGGCGGTGAGCGGTTTGTAACAAAACCATTTTCTTTCTATACTTCATAGTCTATGACCGAAGATATTGATGCATATTTCTCAAAGGACCTTCGCATCATCTGTATTTTCTCTGTTCTAATCAAGTCTAGCCGAATTAAGATGGTTTGGAAATATTTGTTTTCGGAATGAGTTTTGCATGAGTAATCCTTTCATTGAATATGTGTGTGTTGATATAGTGCATATCCTATACTATTTTCCTGTGTTATGTATTCTTCATTCTTTATATTATGAGTACATCTTCTTTTGTTCTCATAATAACAAGTACATATGACCATTATCACATCATTATATCTTCTTAAATCATATAAATGATAGACAAAACTAAGATAGTATAGTGTCCTTTGCTTTGTAACTTTTATCGTCGTGGTAGCTAAACTATGAAGTTTACATTTTATGAAAACTATGGTGATAAAAGCGTTTATCTCATCGTGCAGACCGACCAAAAGAGCGCTGCCTAATCTCTAGAATGTGGGGATGGCAATGAAGTAAAGACAGAACCTAGAGTGGGACTCTCTAATTTACCCTTGATGTCTTGATCACCTAATTTTGGTAGTAAAAGATAACAATAACTACAGAAAAGAAAAGATTAAGTATTGTCATTTGTCATATCTGATAGGCGTATATATAGCACTTTCGTAAGTGGAACACTTTTTATCTGTGACGTACATGTCAAAGTTACTGGTTCCAGAAATACTGGATGGCAGAGGTGACCACTTTATTACGTTTCTTTTCTTTATGTCAACAACACTATTTTAAGATGTTAGCATCGAGTAAAGTTTTATATAATCCTATAATAATGACCCAGTTTAACCAGATAAACTAAGCATATTCTTCTCTAAAGATAAAGAGTGGCTATTTATGCTTATTAAAATATCCTAGACTAGATGTTCTTAGGTCATTTTAGTAGCACTTATTGAAAATATCGTATCCATCCTGTATTGCAACACCAGATCGAGGTTGTCGCTAATTCCCTACCTTACGCCACTACTTGTCTTCCACTCTTCCCGACACACGTTGCAACCATCTTTTCATGATATGCTACTTGTCGAATCAGTTTTGAAGTTTTACAAGTGGTGTCGTTAACATGACTGTGTCACCAATGCAATCTTTTCGGGTAGTGTTACTTTAGCAACCATGAAGAATGTGTCAATTAATTAGTAACAGTAAACTGTTTAGCAAATTCAAAACATAAAGTATGATCTATTCATTACACACAAAAGAAGTATCGACATAATGGTGGTAGGTACCTTTTATCTCTTTCAATAAATACACGTCATTAGCACGACCCACCAATAAGCTAGGTACATCAAGAGTGACGGAACCTCAATTTAATCAACACATATTGCCTGCAAAAACATAAGTCGACAATGAGATAAGCCAAGTATCTTATTTTTGTGAAACTATTTTATCTTATCGCTCTACCCTCAATCACAGTGGCTTACTTGCCACTGATTTGGGACTATAGCGTGTAACATGTCAATTCTGATATGCAAATACAAAAAGTTGTACAATTGACATAAATGTAAGACCAACAGTGTATGGCAAATGAAAATTAGACAGCATGAAAGTGCATAGACGTGTTATAAGGAAAAGTAAAAGTAAAAGAAACAAAGTTGAAAAGAAGTTTGTAAGCAACTTTTAGGCTATGTTAATGTGATCTTCTTCGAATAGCTAGTAGACCCGCTAATCTTTTCATATGGTCTACCATCTCTGCCATTAGCACTCAACAACCAAATTACCAGACTCAACGAGACATCACTATCAACTCACGAAAAAAGAAACCATTAAAGCAACAGTGATCACATGTTATGTTATTAGCAATAGATCGTCAGAGAAAGTCAGAAAACACAATGCAATGTGAATATCTAAATCTTGATATCGTGATGAAAACATATATTACCCAAATCCTGTTTTTACAGACTATGGCCTGTTTTAAGTTTCTGTTGCTGATATAAACTATTATGTTTGATAGTTATGTGAACCATGTCCTAACAAGATGAAACGGATTCTTTGTTGGAATGAGTTTAGCCTGTATTAAACTAACAAAATTCTAATACAAGCTGACCATACACACTGCCGCCGTTGTTGTGCAATCATGCTAACTCTATCTAATTAAGCTTCTACATTCCACATACATCCCAGGAAGAAATACGCACTCATGCTGAGTGGCGGCCAGGAAATGATTGCGTAGATAGCACCAATACCTATAAATTACTGAGTTAGCAACATCAAAAAGACCGTTTGGTCATTTTTTTCTCTAAGGCATGCATATTACTTGGATCGAATGTAAGTTCATAGAGGCATCACCACCAATGATAGGCGGTATGCAACATGTAGATCCGCACATAGTTCAATCATAATAATCTATCTAAGCATCCTCATAATCTCATCATTGCACATATGTGCCACCAAGGGCATACTCATTACTAACACTCTTTTCTAATTGATAGCAGTTAACAATTTTGTCCAAAATATGCCATGATCCCAAGCTTACCTTCCATTAAATTTCTACTCAAACAAGTTAAAACTCTAAAGCGGGTGTATCCACAAATCCCTTAGGTATCTAAAGTAGACGAAACCGGTTATTTTTCAGGCGTTTTACCAACACACATAATGGGCTTTTCATACAAGCTGAGAACAGCCACTGTACTGCAATCATGCTCACTCTATTTAAAGCATAGACATCTCTTGCACATGCCTTCAAGAGCATATACATTGTCTATGCATCGACGTTGCACATACATGTCACAAAGGGGGGCTTTGGGAATGCTATTAAAACAACTTATGCATGCTAAGGAAAAACTTGTAACTTTGAATGCACCGAAAATAACGAAACAATCACAAACTACTTATCAAAAGAATAAAAGCTTTTTATATTCATCCCATATATCATCGCTCAAAGACCTAAATGATCTAAACACTTACGACTAGTTTCAAATCAATCATTATACAGTTATAACAGATTGGTTCAAGATACACTAGTACACTACTACTCTTACATTAAAGTACTGATCATTTGGTCAATAACCCTCCATTAATGAAACTGAAACTCAAAAAGAAGCTGTAACGGGCAATGGGCTTTCATTACACATCTCAACTCACAAATAGACTTGGTCCAAAGGCATGCACTGATATGCTAAACAGAAATAAATCTTTGATGACCCAAAGCTTTTTTTTTAAAACAAGCCAAAAATCACAAAACCATGTTATCAAAAAGCTAAATTTAATGGGTCTTTATAGCCCAAATAAGCTAAATATTAAGCAGCTCAGTTTAAAAGGCCTCTCAAGCCCAACAATAACACACACAAATGAGACACCTCACACGTGTCAGATGATGATTAGTGCTTCACCATTCCTTACCTCACAATTAGTAACCCTATCATTCCACCTCAAAAAAATTTCAATTTACAATTATACCCACAGAAGTCAACTAACACCAAAGTACCAACAAGGGCATTTTGGTCAGAAAATAAATACCCACACCAAATACAACCCCATTTGCTCCTCACATCCAGATCTAACCCCAAAAACAATCTTACAAATCCCTCAAATACTTGATCATCTCTTCATATAAAGATCATTCTTTTTGAATCTTTGGCGCTATTTCTTAATACCCTTTTAACCATTTTTTCCAATTTTGCCCCTCCCAATTTCAATTTCAAGAAACTATTAAAAAAAAAGTGAGATTTTGGCTT
>LBNU01017600.1:11526-22341 GCA_014162995.1 Artemisia annua
CTTTTGTTTATCTTTTTATCTATTTTAAAAAAAATCCTACTTCATCGTACTCAACGTTTACAGATGTGTCTGAGTGGTTATCAACCACCAAGAATGTGACTTGTCATAAAGAGTTGGCTAGGCAAAGGGTACGCTATTGGTAAAGACAAATATCAAATCTGTTGATGGCTGTAATGGTTGCCAAAATCATAGGTACTCCACTCACATTGCTTAAATTGTTGAAGGGTGAATGGTCATACAACTCACCTGGAATTATCATTGAAATTCCTAGAATCTGCTAGCCATGAGTATATGGCATTGAGGGGGGGGGGCTGGTAAAAGGCTGTGGGAAATATATTGGTTTTCCATTCACCAAGGATATTTAAAAGAATCTGCTAGTCCTGAGAACACGGCTCCAGGTACAGAAATCAATCCGTTTATAAGTTGGATGAATTTACTAAAAATCATATGGTATAATCGTGGTTACCCATGGTCTTCTCGAACTCTAAACATTTGGCTACTCCAAATAGTGAATGGCTATTGGTAAACGAGACATCAAACCATCTATTTTCAATGATATCCCTCTCACAGGAGTTTACACACCTGGATGTGATGAGAATAGTATGAAACTTATCTGGTTTGATGTATCTGCTGTCATATGTTGCTGCAAAGATCTGGTGTTTCAAGTCTATCATCATAGAGATGTCAAGTTTTGGTTCTTCGCTGCTGGTGTTCGTAGTCAATCCTCTATTGTGCTGTGTTTAAAGATCTATCAGGAAATCTTGAACTTAACCCAGGTCAAATTCAAGATTAGGGGAGGATTATTGGGAATTCTGCTAAGTGTGAATTCCACTGATGGTTACTGCTGAAGGGAATTTGCTGAAGACCAGATTCTGTTGACGAAGTATTACTGCTGAAGACATAGTTCAGCATGTTTAGTTTCTGCGGACAATGTTTAGCCGCGTATTATGTAATGTAGTTAGGATATGCATGAGTTATATTAGGAAAAGATAATGCATATTATTTAAAGTTTATAGAAGATACGTTTCTTGGGAAACGGTTTAGGGTTAGGGTTCCTTGTCTATAAAAGGAACACAAGTTTATGTTCAATGTATGTTTTAGAAAAACAAGTTCTTATTATATAAAAGATCCATAGAGGATCACACGTTCATAGTATTCACTATTTCAAGTTTGTGTTTGTTTTCCGCTTTAAGAATACAAGCTTAGGAGATTCTCTTTTAGAGTGTTTTTGATTACATTGACACTTTTAATGATCAACGAGAGCTGCAAGATCTATCAAGGACACATAAGTTCATTTAAGCTTGTTCACAAGCTCAAAGCTTGTGAACCTTGCTAATACACATAAACGTATAACAACCCTTAATGGGCTAAAGCCCACTAACATCACAAACTGTTGTGGCCTGTTCCATGGCCCAACAGTGCACTAATTCACTTTGTCACAGTCCAATATAAGCCCAAGAACCAAACATGGCCACTGGAAGCCCAGTGGGCACACAGAACCCTTAATGGGCCTTAACAGATCACTACGGCCCATTTAACACTAAATAAGCCATATTAAGTACATAAGCTATCAAATAAGCTCACCACAGCTTCTATGAGCTTCTGGGAGTATAAAAATATAAAACAGAAGATTTCATAAGCTAAAAGTACTATTTGGACCAAAAGTGTAAATATATCAAATTATAAGGACTAAAACTGTCACTATTGAAAACTGTGGGTAAAAACTGTCAAATTGGAAACTTTTGGTTATAAACAGTAAATATAAACTATTTTGAGTCACTTGTATGAATTTGGAGTTGTAAGGGTTAAAAATGAACAGTTTATACTTAAAGGACTAACTTTGCAAATCTTTTGAATTACAAGGACCAAAACTGTAATTTCTACAAACATGATCTGAAAACAGAATGTTCACAATATTTTTGTCATTTATTGACTATAAAATTAGTATGAGTACCAAAAATGTAATTATACTTTTCACAAGGACTAAAAGTGTCAATTTTGAAATTACAAGGACTAATTGTGTAAATATTGGAACAAGAGTGACAAAACTATTATTTTGAAAGATAAGGTTATAAATGGAATTAATACATACTCAAGGTACCCAAAATGGTTCAATTCCATAAATATAAAGGTTATAAATATAAACTTTATAAAGTATAAGGGTTAAGCTTGTAATTTCACCAAACTTAGTAAAATGGTTATTCTGATAACTAAAAGGACTAAAAGTGAATATTGAGATTAACTAGATAACAAAATATCACTTTTCACCATGTTGTACCAAATATGTCATTTTCATAAAGTCTAGGGACTGAAAATGTAAATATTTGTAGGATCTACTCCTTGATAGATCTTTGAGCCTGTGGATCGATAATATGTTAATGTAATCACAAACACACTATGTAGAGAATCTCTGTATTAACTTGTGTCTACGCGGAATATAAACACAAATAAGAACAACACGAATAACTAATAACACTTTGATCCTGTATGGATCTTTATAAAACACTAAAGATTGTTTTCAAGGTCGTACATAATGCATAGCCTTGAGTTCCTTTTATACTACAAGGAACCCTAAACCTTCTTACAAGAAACGTATAAAGTAAAACTATAAAAGATATCCTACATATCTTGTCTTAAAATAACTAAAGACTATCTATTCTAAAGCTACGGACACACTATATCCGCAGGAACACTTCATCCGCAGGAATACGTCTATCAGCAGGAACCACTATAGCTATCCGCAGGAACCTGTCTGTAGTATTCTTCAGCAGTAACTTCTATAATTCCAAACAATCCTCCCCTAATCTTGAATTTGACATAGTTGAGTTCAAGATTCTTGATAGATCTTTAGCTTCCATAATGTGAGGATTGTAACTCTAACATCTGCAGCAAAATGTAGTAACCAGCAGCAACCAAACTATAGATCAGCAGCAACCAGTAACCAGCTTTGAAGAACAAGGAATCAGCAGCAACATGATAGATTAGCAGCAAGAACAGATAGGTCCATCAAATACAAAAGTTTCATACGATTCTCATCACATCCAGGTGTGTTAACTCCTGTGAGAGGTGAATCATTGAAAATTAATGGATTTGATGTCTCTTTACCAATAGCCATTACTACTGGAGTAGCTAATGTTTCAGTTCAAGAACTATGGTACATAAATAACCATATGATTTTTAGCAAATCATCAGCTATAAACGGAATTGACTTGTCTTTACCTGTAGCCGTTTGCTCAGGACTAGTCAATTCTTAGGTTGAGTAAATCACCTTGGTGAATTGATAACCAAATATGGTTTTCCACTGCCTTTACCACAAGCCATATACGTGTGGGCTAGTCAATTCATTGGATTTGCAAAGAAGAAGATCCATGGTGAATTGATGACCATTTCAACTCTCAGCAATTAAGCATGGGAGAGTTGAGAACCCTATGGTTTTTAGCAAACCATTACAGCTATCAATAGATTTGATTTGTCTTTACCAAAGCTGTACCCTTTGGACTAGCCAACTCTTTGATGGAACAGTCAACATCATGGTGAGTTGATTACCATTTGGGTGGTAAGTAACCACTACAAGTACCTGCATACAACAAAGAGTGCAACTATCCAAATACAAGTTAGGAAACATAGCATTTTTTTAACTAATACAAAATTAAAAGATACAAATGAATACAACAATAAAGAAACAAATTACCCCATGGTGTGAATCCCATGCCTAGCAGCCATCTCATATTTAAAAAGAAGACTTCTCCTAATATCATGAACCAGCTCTGCAGCATGAGTCATGTCATTCCCAACCATATCACTGGGAACATTTAACTTCACATCAAGCATTTGTCTCAAAACGCTAGCATGAATAGGATAAGTAACCTCTGCCATCATATACAAAACCTTTCCAGCCATGGTATAAACTGTATGGACATTGGAGAGAGGAAATACTTCCAAGTGGCAATATCCCAAGTCTCTTGTCCATGCCACACCTTGAAGCCTTTCCCAACAATGGTAGAAGAGTCAAAAAGAACATACAGATCTCCAAGCAATAATATACCATTTTCACCTGGCTTATGTGTTCTGTAATAAGAAGTCACCCAGCCATACAGATTGAGAAGATCATTTCTATCCAAAAAGTATAATATTTCACTAAGAAAAGTGAAATGTTTATATGAACCATCTTTCCTATGGATAGTATTCACCTCTCCCTTGGCAACTGCTAGATGAGTAAGCTCCCATTTAACCAAAGGAACCCAATGAGAAGGATCCTCACCATCATCCTCATCAAACTCAATAAAAGAACTATCCTCTGCAGGAAGAGCCACAATTTTAGACTTCCTCTTCCTTGCAAGTCTCTTCTGTCTTTTTCCAGGAGTAGAAGAAGGTGAAGATTCTGTGGCATCAGGAGCAGGAGTGGACTCAGTACCAGCATCTGTAGTTGGATGAGAAGAACCTTCAGGAGCAAGTGTCTCAGATCCATCAGCAGGAAGTGTGTCTTCCTTATCAGCAGGAAGATATTGCTCTATAGCATCAGCAGGAACAGATTCCTCTAGAACAACCTCTGTTGTAGAAGCAGATTGGGTACCCTCAGCAGAAACAGATTGCTGAGGAGCTAGTGGTTGAGTAGGAGCCTCAACATGTGCAGAAGAGTCAGGAGGAATGGTAGCTGCAGTGGATCCTCCAAGTACATCTTTAGGCTGTGCATCAGCAGAATCTTCTATAGGACTTGAGACAGCAGGAACAGAAGAATTGACATCAACAGTAGGAATATGTTCAGTAGAAGTCTCTGGAACCTTAGTAGAACCACTATCAGCAGCAATGTTGACATCCGCAGTAATGAGACCTTCAGCAGGAATGGATTGATCAGCAGAAGTGACTCTAGATGGAAGAACAAAAGAGTCAGCAACTCTTGGACCATCAGCAGCATGAGAAGAAGACTTTAATCTCTTGGAAGCAGTTTCTTTTGACTCATATGAAATATAGGTGATAGGCCTATAAGCAATATTGATTCCAGAGTGCTTAAGACTAGTGTTAATTTTGTTATACACTGTAATAAGCTCATCATATTGCAGACCCCAGACTTTCTTCTTAGTCCACCCAGTAGTAAACACAGCTCCACTTTGATTTTTCACAACATTCCTCATATACTCCCTAGTATGTGCTGGAGTCATTGGTCTCTCTCTCTCTTGGCCTTGGCCTTTCTCTCTGCCTCAGCCTTCTTCTTTTGGGCACCTAAGGCAACCATTTGTTGTACGTAGTCTTCCATATCAAAAGTAGTACCCAAGACTTTCTGAGCTAACCTTGGATTAGCAAAAACCTGTGAAGCAAGATTATCATAAGTTTCAGGAGTAAACTGTGAGGAAAGCTCATCCAACTCCTTCTGTCTCTCAGCAGTCACATGAACTTGTGATGGATATCCAAGCTTGTCCAAATCCTCTTGGAGTTTCCTTGCCATGATTTCAGATAGCCTCAGCTCCTCTTGCCTCTTAGCTTCAGCAGCCAACTCTTGAGCATCCAAATCAGCAGCTACTTTTACACTTAGCCTTTCCAGCTCAAGTTCTTTCTTTGACTTTTTCCTAGGTGGAAGATCTTCTTCAATCAGAACTGATTTACCCTTGTCAACACCAGCAGAAATAGAATCAGCAGGTTTGTCAGCAGAAACACTAGATGGATCTGTAGAAACCTGTGGAAGAACTTCACCATCTGGAATAGTGATTGGAGTAACATCAGGGGGAACCACTGAAGTATCATCAGAATCTACAACAGAGATAACGTTTGGAGATGACTGATCAGCAAAAACATGAGGCAATGTGTCAGCAGTATCCTGCACTCCTTTGTCAGCAGGATCCATGGTAGCTTTGTCAGTAGGAATAGGCTCAGCATAAGTATCTTTTGAAGTAGGAACACCAACACAAGAAGAATCAACATTCATTGAAGTACCATCATCAGCAGAATCCAGCTGAATCACTGGATCAGCAGCTTGATCTGTTTTGTTGAGATATTGTCTCTTCTTTCTCCTTTGAACCAAAATAGGTACCGTTGCCTTTGACTTAGGAGCATCAGCAGTTTTGGGTTTAGGAGAGGGTGTTTTCTGAGCCAATGATGCTTCTGCTAAAACATGAAGAGGGTCCATATCCTCTTCCTCATCCTCTGAGTCAATCACCAACTTCCTTTTCTTCTTTTGACCCAGTTGAGCTTCTAAATCCTTAACTCTATCCTGAAGTGCAGTAATTTGATCCCAAAGAGTAGTCTTTGTTTATTTGAGCTCTTTTTTCAAATCACCAACTTGCTTCACATACCTGCCAAGTAAAGCACACACCTTGGTGAGAGTAACAGGGTCCTCAACTCCATCATCAGGATTATCTGCTGATTTAGGAGCATCCTGGGACCTGTCATGAGAATCATGAAGACCATCAGCAGTTTCAGGTTCCTCAACAAAAGTCTCTTTAGTTAGACTAGGAGACCTCTGTATTTGAGAGGTAGATGGTTCACCATGAGACTCAAAGATAGATGTAAATGTATGCTCAACATCAAAATCCACAAAGGGCTCAAGTATTGGTTCTTCTGTAATATGAGGGGGACTTTTAGTCATTTGGTCAAAGGTGTGCCTAAGAGATGTGTAGGCCAAGTCATCAACATCCTGATCAGTAGAATGTGCTGTATCTTCATGAACATTGAGTTGCTTATTAGGAGCAAGAGGTCTTGGGGATGGTGGTGGCTGAGCATCCGCAGCAACTGATGCATTTGCATTAGCAGTATTGGATGGGCCAGCAGCTTCAGATGTGGATGTCCCTGTTTCAGCAGCAACTGGTGCAGTTGCATCAGCAGCAACTGGGGCATCCATATTAGCAGCATTTAACACAGGTGGTTGACCACCATCAGCAGCATCCTCTGCTTCAGCATTATTGCCAATGGGCAACATAGCTGGCAATAGAGGCCAATGTACCCCTGTATACCCATTACCCATACTAGCAAATATCTTAGAAGTCAAAGGGACAATAGGTTGATGTGTCCTATCTTGGGTTTCTAGGCCTATGATCATTTGCAAAAACCTAGGGTACATTAAAAACTTGTTTTTCTCAGCATTAACATTATCAAGCATACCCTGAAAAATAAACCTGGAAAAATTAAAAGTAGTACCCTTTGATAAACAGACAATTCCACAAGCCAGATGAGTGGAGAATTGATCCCAGCCTCCTGACTTTGGACTGATACACTGCAACAAGGTATGCACCAAAAACCTCCATTTGGGGCACAACCGTTTCTTGTACCAAGCTGTCTTGACTACCCTTTGATATCCAATAGCTCTTAACCCAGCAAGTATAATCTCCTTGTCAGTGTGATAAATCACCATTTTCATCATCTAATTGAAGCTTAGTACGAACCAATGCTTCAGTGACGACTCCATCAATGGTTGCAACCAACTCTGTAGGATGATCTTTAGGTCGTTTTGCAGCAGTGGCCCAAAATTGGCGAACAAGAGATTCACATATTCTATCAGGGTAATGGGTGAGAGAAAAATGGAGTTTAGACCTTTTCAAGAACTCCACCATAGAATCAAACGTATAATTACCCTTTGCTTTCCCTAAGAAGGCTGTTTTGTTGTGATCCCTTTTAAAATTAAGTTCAGCCATTGAAAAATTGTAGAACAATTAAGTGATTGAGAAATTCGTGGGATTGAGTGATGGGGTTTGGAAGGTATGAAATGAGTTTGATTATATAAGTAGAGGGAATCAGTTAATTTGGGTGTGGGATACACACGTTAGGTCATTTATAGAAGTTACCCAATCATGGCAATGATTTGGCAAGAATCGTGGAAACAATCTTTGACCAATTTTGACTTTTAAATAACCCAAATATTAACCTTCAACAGCAACCAAAAGTCAATCAGCAGGAACAAGTGGTCAATCCGCAGAAACCAAGTGCAAAGTTAGTCCGTAGTAACCATCCATCCGCAGAAACCGGCTATACATAGAAAATTACCTAAGTAAATATCTTTCTTTTGGTCAACGCAACATCTAGAAGGTATTTTAATTTTTTACTTTCCAACCGTCCCCCATTCAATTCCATTAACTCCCACTTAATAGCCAAATCAAGTCTATAAATTAGGCCTTAAATCACAATATATTCTCCAAATCCCAATCTTCCATATCTTATTCTCCAAATCTTCCAATCCCATTCTTAATTATTACACATATCTTCCAATCCACCAGAAACAGGAAACCTATTGATATTTCATCCGATTCCTCATCCGACTCAGAAGACAACGGATGGGGAAACTTTTATCCACCATGTTGCCCTGTTCGACCATGGCAAACCAAAGAACAGGCACGCAAGAAGAAACATGATGCCGATGCTGCTGAGGAGCCACACTGGTTATCCTTTTTCCCTCCAAAGGACCAAATGCCATAATACAATCCCAATGTGCCACTGGGCTGTTAATTTCCATCCAAGCCACCAGAGGATGAAGAGGGACCCTCTGAGCCAGCTCCAGTCTCAGAACCACCACCACTCTCAATGTTGCTGACAAGAGAGACGGAGAGAGTGGTGGCCGGAATGAGCAAGATTCCAGTTCCCCAATCTTCCCAGCGATTGCCAAAACCACCCCCACAAGTGTTGGGTCTGGTTTGCAAGAGACTATGGGTGCCTGGGATGCAGGCCAAGGGAGTTAGAAAGATGCAGAGGGCCAAAGGGGTTGGTGAAGGCACTTCTGATCCCAAGGACAAAGGGAAGAGGAAGCAGGAGTAGGGTGATAGGTGTTAGGTTGTTTGGATAGGGGTGTTTGGATTTAGTTATCTGGTGTTGTGTTTAGTTGTTTTGCTATGATGGCCCTGTGAATGGGTTTATGTAATTTCAGCCATGATGCAACTATTATAATGAATAATATGCTTTATTTATCTTTATTGCTTATTCATCTTTCTCTGTTCTTGATTCTGATTCCACTGAATTAGCTCAAATCACACAATCAGCAGAAACTGAGAAGTTAGTCCGCAGAAACCAAGTCAATCAGCAGAAACCAACTTCAGTAGAAACACCCTCTTGTGCAAAATATCTTAAGTAAATATCTTAGGATATTTCCTTTTCCACCCGATACGCATTAATGGACCTAAACTTTGACTTTGCCTATAAAACAGATCCAAATCACACATTATCCAAATCAAATCCTACTTATCCATCAAAAGCAATAACCATGAGTTCAAAACCCCAAATCGTGGAACCTTCTTCTGATTCTTCAACCCAAGGCGAGTCACCATCAAGGAGCACCGATCACTTTCCATGTGTAGAGAGTAGCCACATCTTAAAGAAGAAAGCTAAGAAACAGGGAAATGATGTTGGTACATCAAGCAAAGCCCCCATTCCGGTCATGTCACCGGAATCTTCTGAGGATTCAAATCATTACCACCTTCTCGAGAACTCACATCACCTTTTCTCTGTACTTCATCAGATGAGGATGAACTACAAAACCAAGCTCCCACAACTCCATCTGACTCTTCAGAGGATCTTCCCAATCTCCCACGTAGAGTGTATGATTCAGATGTCTCTGATGATGATGTGAAAGGGAAAGGGAAAGGGAAGAAGGAGTAGATATCCTTCATAAAACACTACCATAAGAACCAGAAAAATCAGAAGCTGTAGTGAGTGATGGTTGTAGGTGATAGAGTAGGGATGGTTGTTTATTCTAGTTGTGTCAGGGTCTGTAATTTCACCATCTTTTGTAGCAATCAGTGATGATTAATGAATTTACAAATTTCCCTGATGTATCTCTTGATGTTTGTTTCCCAATTGCACTGATTTATCTCAATTCTACTGATAAGAATCAATTCTACGGATACTTCCACACATCAGCAGTAACAGCATCATCAGCAGAAACACACATCTGCAAGACAAACACATAAAACAAAACACACAGGACAATCTAAAACACATAATGGTTAGTTTATACAACAAGTAACCTGCAAAACAAAATTAGTGTACAAAATCATAACTAACTACATTTAATTATACAACTTCAATCCTCCCTGGGGCATATGCCTCCCCTTAGGCTTATGCCTCCCTTTAAACAGAGCATTCAAGGGTTAACCATCCCAATGTGGACAACTAAGTGTTGAAACCTAGGTCCATCAAAAGCCTTTGTTAATAGATCAGCCACATTATCATTTGTATGGATTTTAAGCACCTGAATTAAGTGTTTCTCATTTGCATCCCTAATAAAATGGTGCCTAATTTCAATGTGCTTAGTTCTATTATGATACACTGGATTTTTAACTATGCAATTGTACTTTGGTTATCAATAAAGATTTTAGTGTTCATGAAATTGAACCCATAATCAAGCATTTGATTTTGTATCCAAAGAACCTGTCCACAACAATTGGCAGCAGCAACATATTCTGCTTCAGTAGAAGAGGTAGCCACAATGGTTTGCTTCTTGGATTGCCAAGAAATTAACATTCTTCCAAGAAATTGACAACCCCCAGTAGTGGACTTCCTATCAAGATTAGCACCAGCATAATCACTATCACTGTAAGCTTCCAACACAAATAGAGAATCTCTTGGTTACCAAAGACCTAGTTTAGGTTGGCCTTTCAGATACTTAAAGATTTTCTTCACTGCATTCAAGTGTGAAGTCAAAGGAGTGACTTGATGTCTAGAACAAGCACTAACTGCAAAAGTAATATCTGGCCTTGAAGCTGTCAAATACATCAGTGAACCAATCATTGACCTGTATAAATGAACATTAACAGCAGAATCTGGTTCAATGTTATTCTTAGGCTTTGGAGCTTCATAAGGTGTAGTTGCAGTTCTGACATTATCCATATCAAACTTCTT